>SDVV010001094.1:0-27081 GCA_016164225.1 Gammarus roeselii | reverse complement strand
AAGTATAATGGTGTATATAAATACATGGTAACCATGAATTGGTAATTTTTCGGACATGCAACATCGCAACGAATAATCCACGATTTTTTCCGACTGATGTCTAAAAATTACCATTTGTTATGAATAGCATTGTCATTAAATTCTCTAAACATCAATTCAATCATCCTCTGTTGGTGGTCAATTCCAAACAATGTTTCGTTCGATCATTAGTGCATGTAAATGTTAGCCGCTTGCTTGCCACGGGTTGCTATCCCTGGCGCTAAATTCTTTCATAGCTAACGTCAGATCAACCCCTATCATCTACGCCAACTGCCTTATCAGCCCCCAGTTGTTCCGACTACCTACCTACGGTACCATTTTTCAACAGCGAACATTCATAGCGTTCCTCAGTCACACCAGCCACTGTCATATCTGCCACTGACATTCTGGCGGATATCTGTTTCAGCCCACGTCAGAATCAGCCACCAGTCGTACCATTTTACCGGTTATCACTTTAATGAAACTTTTCCTGCCCAACCTAACCTAACCTAGGGTACGTGTTTCTAACCCACGGGGCAAAGGTACGTATTTCTAACCCGTGGGGCAAACATACGTATTTTTGTAGGGTACGTAATGCCGTTTTTTAGCGTTTTTTTCATTGAAGTTTCATTAAAGTGATAACTGTTAGGTTGATACGCCTGTTTCGGTGTAATGACAGTGGCAGATATGACAGTGGCAGATTTGAAGTGGTGTAAAATGCGTGTGGGCTGAATCATCGTTAGGTAGAAAGCACGTGGGATGAAAGATTTTTAACGGTTATGACAGTGTCCGGCCAAGACAGTGAGGTGAAGTGAAGTGGCGATAGTGCGCGTGTGCGGGAATAATTTTAGCTCGAACGCTGGGCTCCCCTTGCCACATTCGATTTAGAAACTCTCACTCCCACACTTCCTAATCTTATTCTTCACTTCCCCTCTGAAAATAAATATATTTGAAAACTGTATTTGTTGGCTGCCTGTACGAAATCGTTCATATCAATGATTGAGAAAACTTCAAGGCTTGAACTGCAAATCTCTAGTGTATACGATATAAAGTGACGTGGCAGTCTCTGATTTGTATCAATTTTCTGACAATGTACGGTAAAAAAACAAAAATCAGGGGGAGCGGGTAAAATATTGCGATGCCTTGAACACTTTGTTTATTCCTTTGACTGGGTGTTCTGATGGTCATACTTCCCGCTATTGAAAGTGGAATTAATTATAATTTCCTCTGTTGATGTAACACAGCAATGAGGTGCGGGTTCAATCTACGGAAATAAATTGCCTTGTGTACTGGCCACACATGACCAGATGTTGAGAGGTTGTTGCAAAGCCTCTTCTTATCCTGCAAAAAAAAAAGTGTGAACTTGATCGAGCTTTTCAGGAACAAAATGATCAATATCAAAATTCTCTGCTGAGCAATAACACGTTTAATTAAAACTAAGTTTAACTATTTATTTGTTTCATCAGAAAAAAAATCAGTGCTTGCAATCTGTGTGGACCAGTCGAGTTCGTATCCTCTGTGTAGGGCTACGTTGAAGTTGTCTTTGCTTGATAATTATTGAATTGTTAAATAATTATTTAGGATCATCACTCCCCTTTTTTTAAGCAACGTTATATCCAATATTATCCATTGAACATTCCATGTGCACAATAATGTTTAGAAATTATAAGATTTGCCTCTACAATCAGTGTTTTATTTATATTTCCCTGAAACTGTTACGTGTATAAATAACATAATGGCCCGCCACGCTTCACCGCGAGGTATCACTTTGTAAGGTACTTGAAGCGGTGGACTGTAATATAACAGGCGGCGGATATGTTTAACTAATTAAAACACATCAATGGGCACCTAAACGTCTTCTTGATACACGCAACACGCTTTGATCAAATGTTTTCGGACTGTGAGCTCAAGATACATCTTAGAACTGTGGAATGTTTTTCAAGCACAGGCTTCTATTATTGTTTCCTCACACAAGCACTATTTCTGTGAGAACAGGTATCATCGACAAAGTGTGGCTCATTTCTCAAGGATGTAATATTTAACTTCTTTACTGAAACAAGTCCATATTTTATTCACCCTGTAATTTAAACAGGTCCATAAGTCAATATACTGCTGAACAGGTTATTTTTCAAATTTTTTTAGTAGCACATCCAGATAGAATGAACTCAACCTCTGCAACAGGTCCCAATGTATTCAACCTTGCTGCTCGAACAAGATCTGTTGCATTACCTGTCTGAAACTGGATTTCATGTAATTAATTTTACAACAGAAACCTGTTCCTATGTTAAAACCTTGCTTCTGAAAGAAGTCCTTAAGCAATTCACCTCATCACTCGAACAGGTCCACATATAATCAAAATCCACCATACTACTGGAACAAGTCCTTATGATATTCACATTAGCAGTGAAACAGGAAAATGTGTTATCTACCCTACGACTAAAAGTGGTCCCTATCCCAATATCATTACTACTGAAACAGGTCTTCAAACTATTAGTCGTATTACTGAATCAATTTTCTAAGGTAATCAGCCTACCTCTAGCACAGCCGAATAATTTGGCAGAAGGTTAAAAAAAAACGCGCTGTGAACACCAGCGTTGACGATCATTATAAAATCTTGTGTGAACAATCCGAACATTGCCTTTTAAGGTTCTATTTACATCTGTGATTTATTATTCGTTGTTCTAAATATACGTATCGGTAACTATTATATTCTATGCCAGTCCAGAATAGAGACCCAATGGAAATTGGAGATTTTTTCACTATAATTTTATTCACACAACGAGGTAAAAATCTTCAAACATTGTATCCAGATGAACCTGGAAGATGTAAAAAAAAAATGTTTTATTTGAATGACCTTTGCCTTGTAATTTCACACCTCCAGGCCGGCTATCTGACAGCTATTTAGTTTGATATTAGTGCAAATTATACAAACGGTGTTGTTATAATTTGTAATTTCACACCTCCAGGCCGGCTATCTGACAGCTATTTAGTTTGATATTAGTGCAAATTATACAAACGGTATTGTTATGTGAAATGTCATGTATGAGCTTTCAAAATAAAACATCTATCGAGTTGCTATAAATTGGGAAAAGTACTTTGTTTTAAATGAATATATTAGGAAAGAAAATTTTTAAAGTTATTATAAAATGTGGTTCTATTTCAAAAACTCACCCAATCTCCGTTCATTTATCAAAGGAATCGGTTGGTTAGATAAGTAGATTTTTGTAAAATTCAGTTGTGTTTCATTCGGCTAAATAAATTGCACTCCTACTCAATGGTAACCATTTACACGATATTTATTTCAATATATTCTCATTCCTACAAATACATAATTTTTGATTCGAGACATTCGGATTTAGTGGAAAATTGACCCGTTTTCATCTAACTGAACAAAATAACCCGACGATTTTTTCTTACAAAAATTATTGCATATTTTTTTCGGAAACAACAGAAAAAACAACAGAAAAAAATCTGAGTTAACAATAATGGTATTCGTGTTATCCATAATAGTCCGTCGTGATATAGAGGCGCAAAATACGACTCTTATGGGGTGAAAGATTTACAGAAGCATGAGACTATTACTTCCAACGAGGTACTTAATTGTAAAAAGAATCCAAATAACCTAATCAATTGAAACTGAATTCAGAAATACTTGGTAAAGCAAACATCAAATCCTAGACTGATTACATAAGTCAAAGGTATTGCTATAGTTCTTTCGGTACCTTCAACTATTGGTTTATTTTGTATCGCAACTTGTAATACAAGCGCTTCAATGGACCCTATAAATAACAATTTTGCCGTGGAGTTATAAAAAAAATGGTGATGCAGTGCAATTCTTTGCGGGAGATTGACTGGCTCTCCTGTCACTCTGTGGCCGGTTATGTGGTAATTATCAACGAATACGATATATGTGTTACGGGTGCCGTCGTCAATTGACTGCATGTGACGAAAACGCAGAACCTGTTCCAAGGAAATTCCCACCAGGTTCTCTTGGTCATTGTTTAGTTGCATGAGGAGCGAGTCAATGCCGCAGCTGAGGCTTCATTATTGGACCAATATAATGTATATGAGATTCCTTGCGCACAATTTTTGTAACTAGAATTTTGTCACCTGGCCCTCAGGGTGCGATATAATTGTCGTCCTAATTGTCACGTGGATCTCTCTTCTCCATCGTTTGTAATTTTAAATCGTAAAATCCACCCTTACCATATTATACAATATTTGATTCGTTCCCTGATAAGTGACTATCAGATACCGCAAAGTGTAATTCTTGCGTGGCGATTTCTTCACATCACCTTTCGCTAGAATAATAAAAGCTCTTTTTGGCAGTCTTACATGCTCCCTTAAGTAGGACCTCGCCTTTAGAGTTGAGCCTGTCCATATAGACGTAAGGTGTACCTCAGAATGCGGCACACCCAAACGTCGTGTCCCCATACCTCAGAGCAAAAAATCAAGTGTCTCCTTACCTCAGAGCAAACAAACGAAGTGTCCCCATATTTTCGAGCAAACAAGCGAACAATGTTCCTACTTATGCATCGAGTCCAATATGTTCGGGATAATTTTTCAGGAACCTCGTCATTGATAAAGTGGGAACATTAAGAAAAATGTATCGTTGAATATTGCCGGCGGAATGGTGTAATGAATGGGGACCAGTTTGTCGCTAGGCAAAGGCTACAGAGGAATTGTTGAATGATAAAATATGATTGCTGATTTAAGAAGACGTTGCAAGCAAATGCTTTCATATTAATAAATGTAGACAGTATTTTATATAATTAAATGGCTTTCTGTTCCTAAAGTTTTAGCAGAAAGTTGCAGATCCTTTATGGGAGCTGAACCGGCTACATGGTGCGTGCCTAACCAGTATACTATCAGAACACACATGGAATAAAATATATTTTCAAGTCGGAAACATATCTTAGCCCAAAATATACGCTAGCACCTTGTGTCAATCAGATATAGATATATGAGCAAATAAATCGTCGCTCATAGTGAATGAACAAGACGAACATTCTGATTCGATGCAATATCTACACTGCATTCACTTATAGGGCTCAATGATATAGTAACACGACGAGAGGTTCAGAGGTCGCAGCAGGCGGGGAGTGCAAAGACCAAGAGCTGTGGCTCGACTCGACCAGAGTCAGTGGAATTTCTGTTTTTGAGTGCATGTGTAAATGACTAAGTAGAAATATCACGGTTAATAGTTGGCTCCCCAAAGCCTATTCTTTTCTTGTCCAAAAATATAACTGTGAACTCGATCGCTCTTTTTGCATGAACAAAATGATCAATACTAAAATAACCTGTAAGAAATTACAACTCGATTAAGCACTAAGGCGGCTAATTATACGTAGGTTCAGTAAATAATGTCATAACTCGATCTTGCTGCCAGCCACTTTGCATCTCAGACACCAAGCCATTGGTTGCTATCTCTTCAATGTTTGGTTTATACATGGAAACAATGAGTATGATTTCCGCAATTGTTCATATTCAATTCGGTGTCCAGGAATTCTTTCATTACTCACTCACGTTTGGTGAGGAATTTGTCAAGATGAATGTTTCGACCCTCGCCCTGCCAGACACTCTCGTGGCGTCAGCCCAATCGTAAGCCTTATTCAGATCTGTGAAAAACAACAGCACATTCTGTACATCCGCCAGGTACTCCTCACAGACTTGACTCACTGAAAGAAACGGATGAACACGCCCTCTAGCATTGTTCCTCACAAATCGTTCCTTCCGGAATCGCTCTAATCCTCTTGATTAGCTGTCTCCCGCACCACTTACCTTCGCCCCACAGTAAATTGATACCTCATGAGTTGCTGGATACATTTTATTTGTTTGCCCTTATATAGCGAAGTGCCACGTACCGCGACTGATATGCAACGCAGATTTAGTAGCCTCACCAACAAATCGACCGCCGTCACTCCACATATAACCTACCGATTGAAATACGTAGAATCCATGACATTTTTGATATGCACTGATCTTGGAGACACGCATCAAAACTGGACAAATCAGCATGTCAAACTGTTGCGTCAATGTATATCATTGCAATGCATTTCATGTCAGTGAAACAGGTTACTATGTTACAGAGCGGGGGCTAGATTCCTTTGATGCATTTAACAACCTACTTCATAACGCATACTACAGGAATGCCTATAACTGAAAAAAAAAGCAATCTTCAATTAAATATAATTCAAAATTCAATTTAAACTCGTACAAATTAACTTCATAAATTTCAAGGTCTGTCTGTAACAAAAGATATTATACAAACAATAAATATTAACGAAATGAGACGAAATTATTTCTCCATTACATACACTCATCAGCAACTATATATTTTCGGGTTCGAGAAATTGCTTTTTAAACGTTCGTTGTAACCAATCTTGTAGCCCTGAGCTCGTGGCTGCACAGCAAGGCGGCGCTCTACGTCTTTTATCGGCATCCAGTTTAGTTTATAATAATCATGAACATTACATTCATGCCAAATACATACGATTGCACAATAGAGTGTAACAATTCATTTTTTTATAAACTAAATGGGAATAGTGAAATTCATATGTAAAGTGGTTGTATTCTCACAGGTATTTGTATTTTAATTCAGGTAAATTCTGTACATTTTATTGCATTGGTTTCATAGTCGGTTAAGTAGAATACCTCGCCTATTGATTTATTAACTAAACTACGAAAGTGTCAAAATGAAACGATTGACCGGCAATAATCCCCACTGAGTAACGCTTGAAAAGTCGATGAATTTGAATGGCGCTTAAAAATAGAATAACCAGAGGAACGGCAAACATTTGTTTCTAAGGTAACATCAGTGCAGAATAAACAGTGAACCATTCGCGTTTAACTTCACACATCATCGGAGTGCTCATAATCGCGTTCTGATTCATAAACACTGCAATGAGATTGCATGCATAGTTAGACGTGTAAATATGCAATCTTATTGAATAGAGGTCGGAATTAAAGCCCGAAGATAAGGTTGTGCAACCGACGCTAAGACACGACGCTGTGGTGCAGCATCAGTGAGGGGTGACTTTCCTGTTGTGCAGGTACACTTAATGTGTAGGCAACTTATCCTCCCTTATCACATTACAAGGTATTTACATCGTGTCAGGCTATTAATGTAACAAAAACTAAAAGCAACATATTCGTATATAAGTACAAAACCTCCTGGACTCTTCATCTACATCTCAAAGCCCTAAATGGAGCAAAAAGTAAACATGAGTGAAATTGAATATAACTTGAACAATCTTCTCCGCGAAGTATAACCCGATTTTAACTATGAATAAACATTCCGGAGTGTCAATAAATTCCTGAAGATGAGCTTCCTCACCATTCAACTTCATTACGAAACGATACGACTTGCATGACATTAAATATTGCAAGTTCGAACGTGAACTTTCTTAGCCTTTAAATCAATATGACAGACCATATTGAGCCTACAGTTTAGGACTATGTGAAACCGAACTGGCAAACGAATTACGTGACATAAGTAATTTACCGGGTTACAATCTACATACACATAATACCATGAGTAAATAGGGAGGTGTTTGTTTTTGTATGAATAAAAGGCTGATTGGTTATCTCTCTCTTCTATCAGGCAGGAGTGAAGACTATTTTTGTGGATATTTATTGCGATAATGGGGTTAATATAATAGGAATGGGCTTCCGTAGAACATTTTTAATAGCAACCGTCATGTTATCTTTATATTTGGATGATATTTTCAGTAGCATTGATGTTGCTCATAATAGAGTGTATATTTTTGGTGGTTTCAGCGTGAGACTTCATCAATATCACAGGCCGTATTCAGTTCATGACTATTGCAATCATTTTCTTTCGGATGGTTGGCACGCCTTGATTACTAAGCCAACGCGTACAACTGCTGGATCCGCCACTCAAACAGATATCAGTTTTACCCATGTTGTTGTGAACTTTATAACTCGTTATGCTGTGCTCATAGCTTATGTCATAACCCGATTGCAATATACTGTAACCCGATTGTAATTACCTATCGTAAATACAACGATCGTAAAATTCAAAATTTCATGAAGACGTCGAGCGCGTACTACTACAATTTAATACAATTCACATAAATCTCAAGTGATACATTTGCAGAGTTACATATGTACTAACTAAGCTTTATGAAGCGCACTTCCTTCTAATAACAAAAGTGCTAACACACCGTGGATGAAGCGGGCTTACCTGTCTCAAAGAAATCAAAGACAGACAGTGCCGTCTGTCAGAAGGGCATCCACTTAAGTATGTATATGAATATAAATGTTTAAAAAATGCATTCACTGAACTGACTATTATTGCTCAGAAAAATCTTATTCAAAATCTGACGGAGACCTCCTAAGGAAATAGGAAAAATGTCTAAAACGAATCAGTAACCTTCTTGGAAGAATATAGCACGAGTGATTC
This sequence comes from Gammarus roeselii, assembly GCA_016164225.1. Lineage (NCBI taxonomy): Eukaryota > Metazoa > Arthropoda > Malacostraca > Amphipoda > Gammaridae > Gammarus > Gammarus roeselii. The sequence continues at coordinate 18,638 of SDVV010001094.1, read as the reverse complement.
TGACTCAATTATTATTGATGTACGGCAATCACTAATACACCAACCCTTTCAAACTCCTTTAATAACGATTTCAGTAGTTCATCCGGTTCCCTAACTGAATCTATTAACTGCATCAACATGCCTTTGAACATTATTTTGAAAATGCAGTGACCGAACAGACAATCTCAAGTCCAATGAGACAGAACGATTTAAATACAATCATAAGTGGTTAAAAAAATAGTATCAGGACTAGCTGGGACAGTATCCCATCTAATATAATAAGGGAAATCTCTATTATTATTGTAGCTCCTGAGGCAAAACTAAACAACAAGTCACTTCAGCAGAGAGTTTTTTCGATGCACCCAAAATCGTTCAATTAGTCTAATGTATAAAAATTATAGCAAAACCGACATAAAAGAAACTTTCGCCCTGTCCTATACCATCATACGTAAAGCTTCTAATCCTCTGTGTTGGGAGATTATATTCTCAATTTGTATTTAATCACCAATACGGCTTCCAGGCTTACAAGATAACAAACATGAGTAATTATAGTTCCCCTCCAAGGACCTCAGCAAAACCGCTTTCATGGACCTCCGCGAAGCTTTCAATTGTGTGAACCATAACATTTGGTAACAAAATTAGAGCATTTTGGAGTTAGTTCCATTGACACAAATTAGATAAAAAGTTATCTCTCTGATAGAAAGGCCCTAGTGAGTTGAAATAAATAATCATCATCGGTAAATACGTTTCAATCTAGGCGTACCGCAAGAGTCGATCCTTGGACCTATGCTCTTCCTTATCTACATTAACGACATTACAAACCCTAGCGACAGGTTTTTCATTGTTCTTTTTTAGATTATACTACAGTGTACCTACCAGAAAAATAAATTTATGAAAGTCTTACGGATATGAGTAACCAATTTGTTCACATTTCAAACGGGTTCATTCCATCAAACTCACGGTAAATGTCGACAAGACGCAGGTAACGATATTTCCAGCAGGAAGATTCCCATTCCTTACGCCCTGGTCCAATTAATGGGTCGGGGTGTTGCATATGCGGCATAAAACAAAGTATATCGGCATAATATTTTACCAGAGACTTAATTGGAAAAATTTCCTGTCTTTTATAGTGCAGGAAAATTACCCCAATCGTGTAACATCTTCGATGAAATTCGAAATTGTCTAACAATTTCTGCAAAAGTCTTGTATACTGCAGCTTTATTCATCCATGATGACATATTGTATACACATGTATGCTTTTGCCTACAAAACGAACTCTCTAAAGCGTTTCTTTAGAACACTATCACATACTGGCAGACGTGATCTCACTTTTTCCATAAAATATTCTCCCGATGTGTCACATCATTACCTCTTCCGTTTTTTTTTTATATAAAAAAATGAACTCTCCGTACCAATAAGGATTTGAAAATTCACGGTAACTCACCAACACAATCCCAAATGTTTTCAAATACAAGGCTGCTAAAATTTGCTATTCAATACTACAGACATCTGGACGAGTTGTATCATTGGTACTTCTAAATGTAACCTTAAATTACATTCATATGAACTTATGCGTCCGGAAATACTTGAATCGTAATTTAATTCCATAAATCAATCTCCCAAGTCAACTGTTTGTTATTAACTCGTGTCATCCAGTAAACATGTTCTTTTCCTTATGTCATATTCTTGTAATTTCTGTTATCTCGTACATTTAGGAACCTGTTTAACTGTCAGCCAAATTCAAATGGATCATTGCAATTTTGAATCATGTAAGCATGTAATCTGTCACGTTAACTTTGTTATAAGTAAAAAATGTGGGTCTCGTGTGTCAAACATTTGGTGAATGAATGTAATTCAAATTTTCAACCTGGACATTTTTTTTCCTCAGTTTTTATACTTAAGGTCAGTGTAAACTATATGTTGTCATGATTACTCAAATTACAGTAGACCCAACTTATTTTACTTAATTGTCTATCAATCAATTGTTCAGTGGGACGCTTTCTTTCGTCCGACAAATAATTGAGAAAAAATTTTGTCCTCCAGAAATATCCATTGATTATTTGGATATAAAGGTGAGTTAATCTACTGACCCTACGCAAACGATTACATTATAAGTAGCAGATGTTGTTCTCAGAACAGCTCACGCTGACGAAGACCTGGCACTTGTTATCATTGTTATGGGAAATTTTAGTACTTTTTCAACCTGCACCGAAATAAATGTTGAATCCTTAAATCCATTAAATCATTAAATCCCAGAAAACTCATCCCGTAACAATTATGTTTAATTTCCATTTATGAATTTCTGTTTGATGGGAAGTTTTGGTATTTTGCCAATTGTTTTTTTTACATCCTGAGATCGTTATTCAAATATGCCTGGCTACTCTTCAACCCCTCCAATTCCCCATTCGAAAAAAACGTTAACGTTGGCGCGCAAATTTGAATTCCCTCTATTTTTCGACTCATCTATCTTTTCGTTTTGGTCTCAAATTCTCTAAGCCAAGTTTTACCGTAATTGTTAATAGTTATTCACATTTAAACTCAAACACTTCAAGTGCTCCATCAAGTTTTGCTAATCTAAATAGTCTTTCCTGAATATATTTATCATTGCCTCAATTCGGGTATGATTAAGAACCCGTCATGCCTCGTTAGCTCGGAGACAAAGGGATCTGTTTAGTATTGAAGGTTGAACGCATTGACTAATGAGATGTAAAACAGATAGAACATCATGTTTATTAATCTTTGATGCAAAACAATGGATGTCTTGGAGCTTCAGAACGTTAGGAGTGATAAATGCATGAGTAATGTTAAAAATATATTCCAGTTTCATATTATCAGGCCATACATACAGAAGAAAGCACTGCTATACAATAAGTGATTGCTATAGATGTTATATTACTCTCGTGTTACCATTTATAATTATGTATTCTGGCATCACAACACCTCATCATTCTATAAGAGTTCCCCTAATTACCGCCCCAATACCGCAGTCATCGAGAATGTGTGAAATGTTGAAGGTTACAACACACAAGTAAGTTGCAAGTTCAATCGATACAAATAAATAAGCGTGTGTACAGCAACACATGGACTAGAAAAGCTAGACAAGCTAGAAAAGAAATGAATTCATGCAATCGTGTAATACAGGTCGAGTCAGATCGCTCAGTGTGCATATATTTTCAACTCACAGTAGAAATTGATGCAGTGAAATTGTATGTTGTTAAAGAATTGAAAGTCCCTGTCATCCGTTAACGTTACAGAGCGTAAACAATAGGTTAAACAAGTCTTCCCTTGCAAACAATTGCAGTCTAATAAACTAGAATTATAACGGCAAATAACATCGATGAACATGTCCACTCAACCGATATTCCTCGCTTGTTGTTCGACACAAACATATCAAACTAAGTAACCTAGCAATCAAATAGTTTCTAAGATATTTTTTCTCACGTGCTGTTAGATTTTTGTATACCTACATCCTAATTCTAGGTTGTTTGAGAAAATATATATCAATTTTTCCGTTCGTTTTGATGATTTAAAATTGTTCCTGATTTCTCAATCAACCATATGTGTAACATGTTTACCCAAAAAAAAGTAACACCATAAAAGATTTCGTTGGTCATCCTTTCTACAGGTTGATTGATAACTCCAACAAAAACAATGTGATGAGACAATCCATACTATTCCATTGGTTGTGTGTCACACCCTAGAAGATTTCGTTGGTCATCCTTCCTACAGGGTGATTGATAAGTCCAACAATAACAATGTGATAGAATAATCCATCCTATTCCATTGGTTGAGTGGTCAGGCAAGTGCTTAGTTGTAATTACAATGTAGTATAGTACGCTTTTGTCTAATTTGCTAGCTGAATTCCTCCCCTAAAAGTTTCATCGTAGTACCAAACTGATTGAGTTCTATTTACACAGAGCCAAGATGGGGCAGAGAGCGTCGGGTCCAGTGCGGATCAAACCAGGGTCGGTTGAGTTACAAGGCAAAGATCGAATCCATTACGCTGATGCTGCGAGAAAATTTTGCCCTCTCGAGTTGTACTGTACATATTGATTTAGAAAATTGTATTGCACCAGCTTCCCGTGAGTCTAGTTGACTTAAAATAAAAAGCGACCCTTTGATAATAATCTATTTTTGTTATGAACAGCTATCGTTTTTTAACAATGAGCTCTGCTCCTATTTTTGTTCTTCCGTTAAACAATCAAAAGTGATCCGCAGAAACACGAGGATGATGTGTTTCAACATTAAAAATCTCTGCACGTTATGTGCTAAGTCCAGAGCAATGACTCTGAGGACCTCTCAACACGGTTGGGTGGCAATGTGGCGAGGGGACCTTGTGCCAGGGGGCCATGTGGCAGGGTGTCCATGTGAAGAGGTGACTGTGTATGTTCACGATTCATCACACGTTGTTGAAGTATATCAATAATTTAACGTCGTGGCTGATGTTGTGAAGGTGAGTACGATGAAATGTGTGTCATTTCATCTACACCGATTAAAATAGTAGAAATTCCCCTCCTCTTCGCATATGAATAATTCTGAACAATAATTTAACAAAATTTCATCAGATCGAGTTATGGCTCCCACAGCTGCAATTCTTATCTCCGGAGATTGGAACATAGACCTTTTATAACCAATCCTTTTAGAAACCAAGTTACATATCAAATATTTCATCCTCAATGATAGATCGCAGTAACCACACACAATTTAATGTGACGATGCAGGTCATATTCCGATATTATAAAATACAAAATTATGTAAGAGAGAGATCATCTTGAGAAAAATCACCGAACACACTTGATAGTCTTATCCAACACTGGTAAGCAAAATCTTTGAGTTTCCGTCTGTTGTTTGTCACTGCATCACTCCTGATGTTGATACTTTAGGACCACACTCCTCTGCAAGATGTATACGAGCTTTACGACAAAATGTTGACCTGGTAGAGGAAATTTGATTGTTTTGGCGTTTTTCCAAACCTTGGTTTACTGATGGGGTACTCGCTCCCTTAACCGAAAATAGAAAATGGTCCTGCTCGTACGAGGGGTCCCACTTATTTTACCACTTATAATATGTATAAAAGAGTTGGTCCAGCTTAGAATAGTAGGACAGAACAATTTCACATTAAAATTTGACTTGGGTCGATTTAACATTAAGCGCATATGTAAAAAACGGAATGTTCCTCCTCAACGTTGTGAAAAAAATCTGTTACGCTCCTGATGGCGAGGAAATTTCCGAGCCACTTCAACATGTAAATATTTTCCACGGAAACTTTTCTTCTATGGCCACTACACTTGTGGTGGTGCGCTTATCCGGCCTTGTAAGCTACCGGCACGACTGAGCTGACAATAAGCAAGACGTGACAAACAAGAGCCACGCACATGAGCGTCCAAGGAACTAAGAATGAGTTGCCAAAACATCCCGTCTGCCACCTTCAGATTTTGTTCCCTCCAATAAATTTTCTTGATGCAATAACTTGAAAGAAAATATTCGCTCCTGCCCGAACACTCGTGTTTGAAAATTCGTTCCCCAAAATACGACACTCCACTAGAATCTGACCCTGCAATTGAGATCCTTTTCGAAAATGCGACTTTCCATGTATAGGTATTGTTATGAAGAGAAATGGGATCGGATTAGGATTCATAGATGTACTAGGTCCACAATAATCGTGTAAATATATCACCTAATCATGAAAATCTGCGTCATTAGTAGAAGAACTACAATTTTATTGAAGAATATGTTTAGTTTTTTGACGTCGACGTTGCAATTGGGAAAGTGGTTTCGAATACCGAACTTCCTATTTAAGCGAAAAATTCTCTTGTTAAAAAAAATCATTATTAAATGTAAATTAATTACATGCACTCAAAATAACATGTGTATCACTTTTCTTTCTAAAGTTCGAATTTTACTTACTGATAATTTGACTAATGCGCACTGCAGTAGATCACGATAACGAAAAGTTTAAGCGATTACTGGCAAAACATAGCCTCGGATAATCAAATTTGTGGGCAAAAAGTGTAAAAACTCACATTACACGAATGTAATAGTGCACTCTTTATTAGTTTTGGATGTTGGTTGCTTGGTACGCAATATAATTAGGGATCATATATACATACCATCACTCTTGACGAGACCATTTCCCACCATGTGACTATATTGGTAGGGCCACAGTAAACTCTTTCTTTGCCAGTTCAACCTCTTCTGAAGAGGCTCACAAGATTATTGGAAGTTTTGTAAATAAAGGGTATGCATTTGTTGAGCCTCCCAGTTATATCTTAAAACAGTTGTGCAAAATTTTAAATGTCCAATAATCTCTGTCAAATTCTGTTTTCCTCTCTGATTCCAATCTGCATCTCTCCAATTAGACATACTAGTCCTATTTTTCACGGCAGGATTCGTTCAGCCTTTGCGTGAAGTAGCTCATCCATCCTGATGCATGGTAATGGCCCTCGGTGTTCTCAAAGGATTCATGCTGGGACCACTCCTGTTACAATTCTATTGCTGATGGTTGACATGATCAAATATTGAGAACTTTGAAGATCAAAGAAATAGGGACATAATAATAATTGAAGATATGCCGTGTTAATCATTTAGCTTTAAATGTTGATAAGAGTGTATACATGGTCATCTATTATAATTGACTATATATTGTTTAAACTTGTGGGGCGATTACAACAGATTATCGTCCTCCGTTACAAGAAACATTCTGATTTGTTTTTACTTAATCCCCCAACGCCACCCGAATAGTCTAAACTGTCTCATGTTCTATCAAATTGGTATTGAATGCACGTGAGTCCCCTCATTTGGTATACGGTGTGACAGCGTGAGACTCTCGGGCCCCAATATCATTAGGAGGCTACAGGTGGTCCATAATAGACCGAGAGAAATATTCACCCAATAATTAGTTTAGACTAAGCCACATATTCAGGAACTATTACTCATAAAAACTGTCCCGTGATGTCGTTACTGGTAAATACCGCCACCTTTACCCTATTAGGCACGCCAAGAGACGCCTCGACGGAGTCCCCGTTGCCGCTTTTGTAAGTCTTTATAAACCACAAATTTTTATCGACCAGTTGCTGATCAACAGTTATGACTAGGTAACTGACCTTCAGTCATCATATGTAGCATGAATTTATCTTCCCTGTAGTATAGTCAATCGATATGATCATGAGGAGGAAATTAGAATAATGATCCATATAAAAAAAAATACTTGAACGTTTATTCCGCGGCGTATAAGGCGGAGCGCGCTATCATCGAGACGACCTCCTCCCACGACCGTCACTTTCACAATGGAAGTGAGAAACGCAACAACAGTCATGACCGTGTCATCTCAATGTGGTGCTGATGCTCATGTGAAAGTATATAATTATGCTATTTGTAGACAAAGTAATAACAATTTTTGACATTTTATTGAACGATCATATAGATGAATATTGAATTAAAAAATAGCTCGAAGGATAGCAATAGATGGTAACACATTGAAGAGATATGAGCGAGTATTAGTTTTATGTTGGATTTTAAACATCACGCGTAGCTAATAGGGTTAATTCGAATATATTTATTTTAAAAACTTATCTTTGTCATTGTACCAGACTTAAGTCGCCGAGAAATCTGAATAGTATTTTTTTCCGCCACCGTCTCAACGGTCATTCATCATTCACTCAATACATTTTTAAATAATTTGCCACTTGATTTACATTGATGCATTGTGCTTCGAAATTCAATATTAAACTCAGAATGTAAATGCTCGTTTAATTTGTTGTAGGATCAAGGTGTAGTTTACGTTATACTCCTCAGTTGAATTTCGATTTCGTCAAAACAGATTGCACAATTGTTTCATTCCTTTTAGACACACAGTCTTGAATAAAAGGTGGATATTGAATATTTTTTTTAATTTCGTAATTCATAAGTAACTTGTTCTAACTAAATTTGTCGTCCTCCATACTCATGGTCAGGAGCTTCAATTAAAAACGTGGATCGCCACTGGACAGGTCGACTACACTCCTAATGTGACTTGAAAACGCATACCCGTCCCAGAGTACTCGAGTACTTGTCGAGCACTTGTCGCCCTCCTGTTGTGGTGTACATGAGCTGTGCCTTAGAGAAAAATTTCGTGTATTCTACTTCAAAGTGATTCATTCGTCTAATCTGGTGATGTCCTTTTCCATTACTCTGGCTGCTATGGTGTACACAGTATTGAAGTTTATTATCGTCTTTGTGGCTTGTGCTTGTAAACAGACAGAGCTGTCTGATTCTGTTTCATAATACAGTACCGTCTAACAACAGTATAGGCACCTGAACTGATGCAATATTCCCCCATTTGTAGAACGCTCATAAATATAGGACCAACCTTGCAAACTGACTCTCCAATAAACTTGACACTTCCATTGACGTGGCAAGGGTCTCACTCCTCAGATGCACGGTTTCATTGTCCAAGCCTCCCATACAAAACCGCAATATATTGTTGCACGAGATTTCATGAAACATTATCACAGCGTTACAGGACTTTGGAACTGAGACAATTATTGATCGAATCTTGCAAAAGAGTTCTGAATAAGAAATGATTAGATGTTCAAATCTTTCATTCAAGAAGATTTACAATTTGAGAAAATGTTACCCCCACTTATTGCATGAAACAGTGTTATATATTGCCGTTTACTGAGCACACTTGTTTATCGCAATAGCCATGTAGTGCTAAAGTAAAAAGTATTTTGGATATACCCTGGGTATTTTTCTGTTCCCGACATATTCCTTCACTTCAATGTCGTTTGCATTATTACGTCCTAACGACAGTATGAGCATCTGACTTTATTTGTTGATACTCCTTTTGAGATCGTTCCTCCTTTACCATCGGTCTCAACTCAAGGCTTCGTTCTAAGCCAATCCACCAATTTCAAGGATATCGACCTTCCTTCAGAAATAGCTGTCGAGTTCAGAATCATTTCCTTGCTCTAGTTAAGGCTAACTCCCCAAAGCCCAACCCATTTCCACAAAGCCCGCCGTGTCTGGTGATGGAGGAGACGGCCTGAGCTGTCTTGGAGACGAGACGGTAAAAACCTCGTTTTGTGAACAGGAGGAGATCAACTCAGCAATATGTATGAGAGATAAACTAAAAAACTCTCGTTAGGCAGAACATTTTTTATTATTAAAATAAATTGTTCAAATTATCTCCCACCATTCGATTATAAAACAATGACATACATGTGCATGTGTGACTGCTAAGAAATGAGTGGTGTTGATACAGGCAGTATCTCATCAAATACCTTTCAGGTAAAGGCATGCCAATGGTTGCATGCTAAAATGGTTTGGTCTATGAGTTCTGCAGACATAACAGATAAAGTGGAAAACAGCGATTGTTTAGCGCCAGAGCGCCATTGCATCAGGCCAAAGCGCAGAGTGATGAGCCGATTCTAAGTGCAGTGTTCAATGAGGCCAACCTGATTGCTTCCTTTGTTTACTGTGTGGGAAAATAAGATTGGAGACGAGGGAGATATGAAGGGCGTATACAAGAGTTTCGTATGTTTGCAAACAGGTAAATGATGTAAAAACTGTTTTGTATGTCTCAGGTAAATGAATTCATATATGATGTATTTATAATCATTTGTATACATACGTTTATAAAGTTCACTGACTCTGACCAGTCTGGCGATGGTTGATTTATGTCACTGTCATGTTTAACTTGAAAAAGAATGTGGTTTTTCATTCAATTTGGATGAATCACATCATTTAAACGATGAAGCAATAAATATTGGGTTTCTGTTATTTTGTATTGATTTATTAGGTACAATGAACATGTTTTCGTAAGTTTCCCCTATTTTCAAGTCGTTCACTCTGATTCATGTGCAGTTCAAAATTCAATGTCCCTGATCTGACAGGTCAAGGTTGATTTTATCATTTCCATGATTGATTCGACATGGCTCGATGTCAGTTGCGTTTTTATTTACAAATGGCACGTCTTCGTCCCGTTATTGAGTTATTTTCGATTATTATTGTGATGAATGTGCCGTCATTCTTTCAGTTTCCATTTATATGTAGGTATATGGATTCGGTGACAGACGCATACCTGTGATTTTGAGTTTCTCGTTTCTATGCACAAATGCAATAGGTGTTCAAATTAATTTGTAGAAATTCTATAGTTTTTCATACGAATAATCAATTGTGCCGGTTTATGTTGCACTATTACGACTTATCAGTTACTGTATGAACTGAACCATTTCATCATTCTCAAATTCAATTTATTTGTCTACATTGTAACACAAATCCTGACTATGCCGGCCTCATTAGTGATTTTCTATATTTTCAAGGGCCTAATATTCTAAAATATTTCCATATTATTTATATATTAGGATATATTTGCAAAGTTTTCTACTAATAACACGCAATAAATATTATAATTCTGCATAAATATTATAATTCCCTTATTCTCTTTTTAATAAAGGTTTTTTATGTCGGAATTCAATCTAAGTCATTTAGAACAATAATAATAATTATTTCGTTTATTAAGAGCTTGTTCAGTGTGTAAAAGTTTGCCACCCTCCACACCCTCCACTCCTCCTCACCTCTTCATTCTTCTCTCGTGCTACGTTGCAAGTGCTCAACATGAATTCTCCATCTGTTCTTCAATTGCTTCAAATCGTTCAATATCCATTTTCAAGATGTCCAACAACCTAATTAACCTACATGGGGTGAGGGTGGACACTATTTCATGATGGTCATGGCGTCCCTCTCGCTGCTACTCCTCTATCGTATTGTCGATTTTTTTGGTTTTCAGTCCACCACAGCCCAGTCAGAGGCTCGGTGCCATTTCTTTGTTGCCCAGTCTATTGTTCGATGTTTATTAACTTTTTCTCTATTCGCGCTGGAGGAAACTGGTGTTGAGAAAATAAACGTGGTAGAGCTTCGTAGTCGTTTATTCAACCAGGCGAATTGTGGAAATAGAGTTGAAGTTGAGGTTCTTTTCACGAGCTAATACAATTTTAACACGTTATTGGGAAGTCAGATGAGGTGAACAAGATTGGAGAGAGACGCTGGGGAGAGCCGGGGATGCACGGAGACAGTGAGGTTGAGTCTTAGAGTCTACAAGTCCTCAAGTCTAATCTGATGGCTCAGCAACATGCATAGCTTATATACTGAGGAACAGGTCAAAACACCGCGGGGCGTATTGGAAAGCCAGATGGCAGGGCTTGGTTTGAGGCCGCGGAAGAGACCGTTCTCTTGCGGGCATTTGACATTGAACATGTGGCGTGGTTCAGCCAGCCAATCTACATACAGGGTATTGTAACAATTCCTGATTAGACAAGCATCTATATTAGCAGTTTTAGCGTCAGTACGCGCAGCTATATTTGACACTTTAGCACCGGAGGTGACAGTTGGGTTTGTAAGAAGAAGGCTGGAGACACAGGCTAGCAGCTGTTACAGTAGGTCCTTGTTAGGCTGTTCGTGTCGAGGCGTTATTATACTTGATGGAGGTGCTGGCCGAAATACCTTTATGGGTCGGTAAAAATAATAATAATAATAACACGGGCGCTCGGCCGTTGGTCGGGTGCGAATAAGCCTTAGGTGAAAACTACACAGTTCGTTTAACAGTGTTGTATGAGGTCTCGTACACACACATACACACCCGTTCTACACTTTCCACTGCATAACAGCATTCTTTGTTTATTTGAGGTTCATGTGATGTATTTACGTATTCATTGCAAAATTTATAAACTGTCAGCATTGGATTTTTTCAAGATGTGCGTTAAAACTACACCAAGTAAATATATTATGTTTGTTTGAAACATGCCAATGTATCAATATATTTCATTCATTGTGGTGTCGCCACTCTTTATGTTGATTTTAGTCTAATTTTCTTTATTTATTCACTAGATTGACTTTCTTTTCATCCATATTTTCGGACTATTTTGTGTATATTATTGAATTGCTTTCTTCACAAAAACGGTGTGCATGTGACCTAATAGAATGAGTTCTTGTTATGACTTCGCATCGAAATAGCATTGGTAATCCTGCAATTTGGCAAATTATTTGTGGCCCTCGAATATTTCATTACTCCATTAATAATTGATTCTTGGTTTCATTACTCAACAATTATTTTCACACGTACTTGTGTTTTTTTACGCGCACATGTGAAGCTTCGTGTATTATAATAATTATTGTTCGGTGAGTTATTATTGCGATCATTAATATTTTATTGATGCTTCGTGACTCTTTTGACTACAAAATTTCCCAAAATAATTATTTGTCTGCACTCTGGATTTTTTGTGCATTTTTCCTCAAATCCAGTTTTCCTATCCTATGAAACATTTTACTACATATACACCTTATATCATTTGCTTTTGAACAATCACGTCCAACTTTTCGACAATTAACCCACATTGTGACAATGTACAGTTATTTTTGCCATAGTTCAAATGCCATTGATCAATCTCTCAGAAACTTTAACCAAAACTTTAATATTTTTTGACAATCTTCATAACTGATTGACAAATACCATTGCTTTTGACAAACCGCATTTATGATTAGCAATTAAACGCTCTTAATAACAATCAAACTCATTTATTCAACAGATAACATAATGGGATAACATCGATGTATTGATTAGAGTTCATAGACAATATGAAAAGAGGCATGTAAATATGTACATGCATAACTGGAAAACTACATATGTAACATAAAGTCACTGGCACGCCAACGAATCTAGTTACAAATGCCGCGGTGCTACAGGCAAGACATGAGGAAGGTGTTGGAGTGTCCGTAGTTGGCGACCACCACCTGACGCGTGATGCTAGGTTGCAGTGTTGCGGTAATGGCGGCGTCCATCTGCTGCTGGCGGCGTTGATACTGCGACAGACCCACGCGTCTAGCTGCCTCGGAGTCGTCGAAGTTGCCGGCTGAAATATGTATAATTCAACCGCTACTTCATATACGCTTTGAAAACGGAGAAGCACTCTTCAATCAGGTTTATGAAGGGCGAGTAAGGTGGCAGATACTTGATGGTGAAGTTAAGGGACACTTCACCGATGACCTGGTGGCTTGAAGCAATACCCATGATTAGGACAGCATCTTCTTCCCCTATCGGCTGCTCCAATGATGTCAGGAAGTGCAAGAACGTCTCTCGATTAACAGAAAGCCAATGCACTTCGTAGTATAGCACTTCGAATTGGAGCCTATCTGAAATAGACACAATTACCATCACGTTGTTGCCGCGCTGCCCCTGACAACTCTGTTCACACGCTGACCTTCCCCCCCCCCCCATTGTCATACGCTCGCATCGTGTAGAGGTTGGGCCCCGTCTCATCGATGTAATAATGTATATTCTTTGTCGCTGTATCCCACCATCGTACATCCAGTGCGCATATTCTGCCCTAGCATCCTACACCCGTGGGAAGTTCCTGTTGTCAGGAATGTTGCATAGAAACTTGACGGGCCCCAACTCACCGTCCACTGCGCGCGACAAAGTCCCGTAGTGAATCATTCATTTCCTTGAGCGTGATACATGGATTGGTCTCGATTAGAAGAAGTATAAAGTCACTTGGCTCTCGGTCCAATTTCGGCTGCCGTCCTCCCGTGGCTTCAGCTCTGTTAACGTTGCCGGTGTCAACAATTCGGGGACAATGACGTACGCTGTTGTCCTCTTCACACCGAGTGTCTCTGCTAAAGATATGAAATCTTCATGTTGCTGGTAGCAATCCACAATACGCCTCCGGTCCTCCTCGCTTACACGATTGTTCCTACGCTGCTCATTGAACAAATAAGCGGGAAGACAGTTAGATATTCGTTGTACGGCTGCTACGGGCAAATGGTGTGTACACAGGTTCCAGAACGTTCCAATAATGTTGTGTGCAACGTCTAAATTACTTCTCACATAACGGGAATGCATGTCATCTATATATAAATACCGTTTTGAATTTGCAGCAATGTTCCATTTAATTCATCAATGTTGCATTTTTCGTTAGATTGTTCAAATCTAAACTTGAACTTTATCACGTGCGATGTGGAATGTCAAAATAATTTGAACTTTGTCTAAATGTTATGAAGATTGTCAACATTGGTTGAATTGTCAATAACAATTTGGACTTTGGTACAAAGCGGTGTCATATGTCAAAATATTGAGTTGATTGTGAATGCCGTCTTAGAATGTTGTAAGCAATTGTCACTATGGTCGTAAGCAAATGATAAAAGGTGTTCTATATTACTGTGTTGAAGCAGAGAAGGTATTTATATTGTGTCCTTAATTTTATTTTATTTATTATCATTATTTAGTAAATTATTCAATAATTTAGAAATTATCATTTCGAATGAAAATAACATTTACGTCGGCACTCTCATGATTCGAATAAAGCGAAGGACTTATGGAGACTCAATTAGGATAATTTACCGTAAGGGGGCTCAGGAGGACCGGTCAGGCTTGACCCAACACAACTTTAATCACTATATTGCAGGCCAAGTCGCTCTACACTGCACTTACATTTGGAGAATAACAGACACGTACACACGTTCTCTACTCTACACAATCTGGTCAGCACAGCAAATGCTCTTAACTGCTGCGACGTAACAGAGAAGGGAAGCGTTTTCAATGGCGCAACCCGCTTTATGTTGCGTGACATTCCGGCATAAACGACGACGCTTTCGTGGACTGTCTTATTACCATGCACACTTAACTAATTCAACTGAATGCATAGCGTTAAGACGTAAGGGTCTAGTTCAAAGTCAATGGAACCTGCCATTAAATCTAATTTCATGCAAGTCCATGTATCTGATCATAATCTCCACTTCGAAAATTGCGTATCAGTCAATTTTACTAGATTTTTTCTTGTTTCCCAAAAATCCTTGGGTCACCGTTCATTCAAAATTGGATTTGTATACAAATTAAACCATGTAACCGAGGTTCCCGGTCGAGTTGAGAAGCTTACATTAGAGATAATCAGTGTCTTTTTGAGAACACGGTGTTCGTATCATTATATTTATATTCCGAATATGAACAGAATTGGCAACGATCGGACCTGATTTCTCCTTGAACGCTGCGTTTTGTCAAAATAATTACTTTTTCATAGAGACCATTAGTCGCCTTGTGGTAATTCCCAAGTTTTGTTAAATTCATTAAGGTTGGAGGTTATGAGGTACGATAATATTCTGTTTCATTCAGTAAAATATCATTATTCGGATTTTCAAAAATGTTTTGGTAAAAACTCAAATTATCTTATGCAATGAATATTCTGAAATAGTCAAAATAAATAAGATGGCAACTGTACCTCTGTCAGTATCTTGTTTATCAGTTCGTTTTCTACCATTGTAGAGAAACGTGTTTGTATTTGTTTCCCATGAACAACATTTCAACGCTTATTTTCGAACTATACATTAACCGACCACAAATCGTAGTAAAACGCTTTGTTTGAGCTAACTTTTCATTCAAACGGATTTGTATTAATTTCGGAAATATACTGAAGACTCGGAACAAACAGTCGGTTTAGACCAATTTGTCTCTCAACGTGACTCACCGCATACAGTTATAAGCAAAAACTGATATAAGTCTGCTTCAAGAGATCCATTCCCACTTCTTACGCATGACTTTGCTACATTACACAATATGATTGTGTTAGTATTTTTCACTTCAACATCATCCAGTTCATCAAATGACTTTACATCAATCTTACTCTTCCATGAGTCTTTATTGCTCTTTTTTTATTCTATCCTCATTCTGTCCACGTTTTTAACGCTCCATGAATTGTCTTCCGTGTGAATCCAGTGCTCCCATTTTCATTGAGCTGACACTTAGCATGCATAAAATGATTGTATGAGAAGGTAATATTCAACCTATATCATTCTCACGCGATGAATCACTTTCAGGCTCAGTATGTTCCCCGCTATTCATCCACGTTTCAAGTAGTTCCGTCATTGAAGTCTTCCATCAATTCTTTATGTATTCATTTCAGAGATCTTCATATTCTAGACGGTGACGACGTTTAGATGACGCGACACATTGGATGTGGATCAATATTCACCTTATTTCGTACCCTGTCCGCAGGCAGCGCAAACTCCCTTTCTGTTACACGCAATAAAATATCCCCAGAACAAGTTGGTCCAAATCCTGACTCCAACAACAAAAGCACCGCGTCCGATTCCGCACGAATAACGATACGCTTTATTCGTTCATTATTTGACTACATTTTTCAATTTATGACTTCTTTAAATGTCATGTGTCGATAGTTTGGACTCCTTTATAACCCTTTCGTTCAGTTTAGGTCTGTTATATCAGACCCGACTGCAACTGTAACTATTTTTCCGATCCGTCATTATATTTCCTCTTATTTTTAGTGATTTATTTTACGCTGGTTCGATTCCTATTTAAGTTCAATTACCCGTCACATATCCATTCATTGATGTCATTAATTCATTCTATGACTTCCGTACCCTTCTTATGACAATAAAATAATGATCTAATCCTATTCCATTTCTTAAATCCGGTTTGATTCCTTGCGAATCATAAAATGCTCGATGTGAGCATTGTTTGGCGTTCATCTCCGTCTATGACGTACGCATCCGTCGTGGGACATTGTTTTATAATCATTTATAGTCATTTATACTCACTTTTGTGTAAATTTGTCCAGACTTAGCTGCATTTGGTTTCCTTTTCCGATTGCATGACTCAAATTTTTCACATCATATTTGATTAATTTTTAAGTGCATGTTCGGGTCATTTTAGTCATTATTTGGTTAAGTTCCGATTATTATTACCTGCATAATTTTATTCGTCGCAAATGTAACCACCAAAATATCCATTCTCGATTCTTCCTATTCGTTCTTAAATCCTCCAAATTCAGCCCAAATTCTTCACTAAACGCTATTGTACACTTCATACTCCGGTTAATCACCCAACAATAGAGGTATCAATGTCTAACTTACTTGTAATTTAGGATCGTAAAATCAAGACGCTGTTCGAACTATTTCCGAGAGCTGGCATATTGTTCAATCACATGATGAAGTTTGTTTCCGAGAGCTGGCATATTGTTCAATCACATGATGAAGTTTATTTCCGAGAGCTGGCATATTGTTCAATCACATGAGGAAGTTTATTTCCGAGAGCTGGCATATTGTTCAATCACATGATGAAGTTCATTTCCGAGAGGTGGCATATTGTTCAGTCACATGATGAAGTTCATTTTCGAGATCTGACACATTGTTCAATCACATGATGAAGTTTATCTCCGAGAGCTGGCATATTGTTCAATCACATGATGAAGTTTATTTCCGAGAGCTGGCATATTGTTCAAACACATGATGAAGTTCATTTTCGAGAGCTGGCATATTGTTCAAACACATGATGAAGTTCATTTCCGAGAGCTGGCATATTGTTCATTCACATGATGAAGTTCCTTTCCGAGAGCTGGCTTATTGTTCAATCACATGATGAAGTTCATTTTCGAGATCTGGCATATTGTTCAATCACATGACGAAGTTAATTTCCGAGAGCTGGCATGTTGTTCAATCACATGATGAAGTTCATTTTCGAGATCTGACACATTGTTCAATCACAAGATGAAGTTCATTTCGAGAGCTGGCATATTGTTCCATCACATGATGAAGTTTATTTCCGAGAGCTGGCATGTTGTTCAATCACATGAGGAAGTTCATTTCCGAGAGCTGGCATATTGTTCATTCACATGATGAAGTTCATTTCCGAGAGCTAGCATATTGTTTAATCACATGATGAAGTTCATTTTCGAGATCTGGCATATTGTTCAATCTCATTTTGAAGTTAATTTTCGAGAGCTGGCATATTGCTCAATCACATGATGAAGTTCATTTTCGAGATCTGGCACATTGTTCAATCACATGATGAAGTTCATTTTCAAGCTAGCAAATTGTTCAATCACATGATGAAGTTCATTTGCGAGATCTGGCATATTGTTCAATCACACGATGAAGTTTATTTCCGAGAGCTGGCATATTGTTCAATCACACGATGAAGTTCATTTTCGAGATCTGGCATATTGTTCAATCACATGATGAAGTTTATTTCCGAGAGCTGGCATATTGTTCAATCACATGATGATGTTCATTTCCGAGCTGGCATATTGGTCAATCACATAATGAAGTTTATTTCCGAGAGCTGGCATATTGTTCAATCACATGATGAAGTTCATTTCCGAGAGCTGGCATATTGTTCAATCACATGACGAAGTTCATTTCCGAGAGCTGGCATTGTTCAATCACATGATGAAGTTCATTTTCGAGAGCTGGCATATTGTTTAATCACATGATGAAGTTCATTCCCGAGAGCTGGCATATTGTTAAATCACATGATGACGTTCATTTCCGAGAGCTGGCATATTGTTCAATCACATGATAAAGTTCATTTTCGTGAGCTGGCATATTGTTCAATCACATGATGAAGTTCATTTTCGAGAGCTGGCATATTGCATTGCAAAGGGATATCAACATAAAGAAATAATCTGAGAATTTTTTTTTTTCCACTATTATACGATCTCATTTATATTTCAATATTAGATATTTTGAATTGTTACTGCTGACGACATGTATGTCCTTCGAAAACATTTCTATCATGCTTTAGTCGAAAAATTATTGTTTACTCCATGCATTGTAGCACGCAATGTCTCCTTTGTTCGCGATATCGAGTTTGGCTTCCTTCAGTGGTCTATATA
>SDVV010001093.1:0-27087 GCA_016164225.1 Gammarus roeselii | reverse complement strand
GTGTCTATGTGACCCAGGTATATTGTGTGTGTCTATGTGACCCAGGTATATTGTGAGTGTCTATGTGACCCAGGAATATTGTGAGTGTCTATGTGACCCAGGTATATTGTGAGTGTCTATGTGACCCATGTATATTGTGTGTGTCTATGTGACCCAGGTATATTGTGAGTGTCTATGTGACCCAGTAGATTGTGTGTGTGTCTATGTGACCCAGGTGTATTGTGAGTGTCTATGTGATCCAGGTATATTGTGAGTGTCTATGTGATCCAGGTATATTGTGAGTGTCTATGTGACCCAGGAATATTGCGAGTGTCTATGCGACCCAGTAGATTTTGTGTGTCTATGTGACCCAGGTGTATTGTGTGTGTCTATGTGATCCGGGTATATTGTGTGTGTCTACTTGATCCGGGTATATTGAAAGTGACGATACGAGAGATGATTCTCACTTTTTACGCAACGTTGCGTTACTCGCTTTATGAGTTCGCGAAAATTTTGAAATAAAATTCTAAAACGCTACTTGCATGAGTGAGCATTTTATTGTCAGATCAAGTTAAGGAAAGAAAGAAAGCATGTCGAAGGCTACCGAAAGGATCGGTTGCTTTTCGTAATACGTTGTGTAATTTTTTTTAAAGCTTATTTGCAGGAATAATTTAGAAGCCATTTTGGAAAGCAGATTACACCAGAACCGACTTACCGCCTTTCAGTGTAAGCAAACGTCGCTCCGTCGTGTGTTAGAAGCTACACAAGCGTCTTCGCATCATGTGTCGCGGTGCATGAAAACTACGTTCCTCTGACAAACCAACACTGGCTGGCTACGTTCAAGACGTCGAAACATTACATTGTTGGCTTGTCAACGTTGTCGCTGGTAATCCAGCAGTAGCCGACGCAGGCTACATGTTTGCTGGGACCCTCGTCTGAGCCGCCCTGTACCTCTTCGTCAGACACGCCCCGTCAGTTAGTGACACGCGGGGCACCCGCCGCACAGGACGAGGGGCGCGGCGATCGTTTGTGAACTCAGAAATGAGGATGGATTTTAGGATCTAAAGATTAAAGGATTTGAATTATATTTAGGTAGAACAGCAGGTTGAGAAATTCAAAAAATATCATAATAGAGAGATACTATTTAGCAAGTCATCAGCTGCTAATGAAATATACGTATTATTAATTTGTAACTTAAAGCAGTAAATAAATTTCCTTTTGCGTCCCATCAATCGATGGATGTAGTTGAAGGACTCTGCATTCTCCATTGTCCAATATGTTAAAACTACGTAACTTTGAGTCATTGATTTCTACTCAAATAAGTAAAATAAGTTGGGCCAACTAGCATTCACTCAACTGAGAAAATATACTCTATACATTAATGTTTTATCAAGAAACTCAGAGTAAAAAATATCTAACATGGGATTGTCGGACATTTTTTGACGCACGAATCACGAATTTTGAAAGCAACTATATAGATAACATTATAAGTTACATTAACACTGGATAAAAATATTTTAAAGAGCTATAAAAATGGGGTTCAGAATTGAACAAGTTCCTACGTGTACTAGCTCACGTGAAATGTGAGTGTATGAAAGAGGGAAAACACATTGGGAAGCAAATGGCAATGCAGTTGACAATGTAAATTGCATAAACAACGAAGGTTACTGTTCAAAAACTTTTGCGCGTACAATTTGCAACAGGTTTACCTTTAGTTTACGTTTAGAGGTCCCAATACTAATACTCGTTAGAGGTACCAATACTAATACTCGTTCTTATTTCTGTAGCGATAGAATGGCAAGATTTAGCAGCTCTGTCTTTAACATTCGTGAATATTGTGTTATTGAGTTAGGATGAATTTCTAAATCAGTACTGTTGCCAAAATAATGCATAGGGTTATTTCTTCTTAAATAATCGTAATTAATATAAGTTAATAGATAGAAAGCTTTGTAAACAAACACTACAGCGGAAACGTTAACGATGTAATACAGTGGGGCAATATTCCCCTAACAAAAGAGAGGCAACGTGTGGTCACGTCTGCTACCATGAGAAAACACTCCAATGTCACGCTTTTGACTAGAAAGGATTGTCTAAGGTTAGTAAGTAGAAGTATACACGCTAATACAGTGAGTCTGAAAGGGATGAATAAGGCTGGAGTAAATGAGTTTCAGTAACTTTTAACATGCATAAATGCATAATCACAACAAGTTACACACAATTCAAAAACATGTCATGTTTGTAAAGCGATAATTAATACATCATATAGCATACGTGGTTTTCAATAGAAATTACATGCTTTGAGCTGGTTCAAAAACCCTCATCACTGATCTCGCCATGTTTGTTGGACGCTGTGTTAACAGTACAGTTACGGCGGCACAAGAAACAACAAGCAATGTAGCAGGACTTGCATTGCGACTACAGCATTTAGTAATGAATATAATGGATAGGAAGATACTATGCCAGATTAGATTACATTTGACTAAGTTGTCCATCTCCAACGGAACTCTGACACGAGATGTTGTGAGCCTCTCTGTGGGGCTCGTATTGTTTCAGAGTGCAGAACATTCTGGTTGTAATGAGTTACTTATAATAATTGTACGAGCCTACGTCAACAGTTATACATGACTTTCAATGCTTCTTCTTAGCCGCATTTACAGAAGAAGTATCATCCGCCGTTCCAACATAATATATTAATTTCCGCCCCATTGCCAGGGAGCAGGCAGTGATGTGGGCACCAATTTATATTATTTTATTTGAACATGGAGAAATATTTAGTTGATAGTGAGATATGGAATTAGCCATCTTTATTTGAAAGGTAGATCACCCTATAGACATTGTTTACAATACAATCGTTTTCCTCATCAACTGATAAGGTGAAATCTAAGGTGGGTAAACTACAACAGCCATGCAATGGTATTCCTACCTTAGTTGAACGGGTAAACTACAACAGCCATGCAATGGTATTCCTACCTTAGTTGAACGGGTAAACTACAACAACCATGCAATGGTATTCCTACCTTAGTTGAACGGGTAAACTACAACAACCATGCAATGGTATTCCTACCTTAGTTGAACAGGTAAACTACAACAGCCATGCAATGGTATTCCTACCTTAGTTGAACGGGTAAACTACAACAACCATGCAATGGTATTCCTACCTTAGTTGAACAGGTAAACTACAACAGCCATGCAATGGTATTCCTACCTTAGTTGAACGGGTAAACTACAACAACCATGCAATGGTATTCCTACCTTAGTTGAACAGGTAAACTACAACAGCCATGCAATGGTATTCCTACCTTAGTTGAACGGGTAAACTACAACAACCATGCAATGGTATTCCTACCTTAGTTGAACAGGTAAACTACAACAGCCATGCAATGGTATTCCTACCTTAGTTGAACGGGTAAACTACAACAACCATGCAATGGTATTCCTACCTTAGTTGAACAGGTAAACTACAACAGCCATGCAATGGTATTCCTACCTTAGTTGAACGGGTAAACTACAACAACCATGCAATG
Source organism: Gammarus roeselii (assembly GCA_016164225.1). Taxonomy (NCBI): domain Eukaryota; kingdom Metazoa; phylum Arthropoda; class Malacostraca; order Amphipoda; family Gammaridae; genus Gammarus; species Gammarus roeselii. The sequence goes on along the minus strand of SDVV010001093.1, from coordinate 23,584 downwards.
GTATTCCTACCTTAGTTGAACAGGTAAACTACAACAGCCATGCAATGGTATTCCTACCTTAGTTGAACGGGTAAACTACAACAACCATGCAATGGTATTCCTACCTTAGTTGAACAGGTAAACTACAACAACCATGCAATGGTATTCCTACCTTAGTTGAATCCACTTCACATCTCTTTCCTTCAACAGATAACATGACTGAGATCTTATAAATGCATGAAAAGGTAACTTTAAAAAGAAGACGCTTCTGTAATAGGAAAATAACTTTTGTTTCTACGTTGCAGAAAAGTTATAGAACTACACGGAAACATATTTTTACTGAGCCTACCAGATTGTAGGCAATTGTGATAACGAACGGATGAGAGAATTACTACACATACGAACACTGAAATGTCGCTACGTTGCGTTCAGTTAAAGTGACGGCGATCAATGGTTATCTTGGCAAACATTATTTGCTAGTGTAAAGTGACTTGAAAAGATGTAATACAGAAACAGTGAATGCACGCTGTACAATGAACATGCATCAGCGGACAATGTTTTGTAGCCTCAAGTGAGCCACGAAGAATTGACAACGAAGATCAAGTATCCAATTCTAGTAACTATGTGTAAAGTTATGTTTCACTACGTGAAAAGATAGGAGAGTTTGTGAAAGTAGGGGTAGTTATAAACTTTGTTTGGTGTTGAGTGTTTTGTAGTTGGTAACTGTTAACCTTTAATGTGATGGAGTTGGACCCGAAGAGATTGTATGCCTGGCTGCTCGTGCTGACAAGCCTCCTCAGAGTGAGAGGTAAGTGATGGAGGGAGAGGGGAGATGGTGGAGGGTGTGAGCAGATGGGAGGCGGGGGAAAAAGGTGAATGGAAGGAAACAAATGAAAGTAAAAAACTACAAATGAAACGAAATTCTCCAGGCTCCTACTAAGCCCTTTAATATGAGCTCGTCAGCCGATATGGATCCGCTCACTACGTCGCAACACCACCGGTCCTATTAAGTTGTAGATTACCGTACCTATCATTTTTCATAGCTAGGATACAACGTTTCATTTCATGTGAAATAGTTAGATACTAACCCTAGGTCCTCCTCCCAGAGGGCGCTTCAAATCGGATGAATGCAAGCCTCCCTTGCTTGCGCGTCTTGGTGTTGTTTGTTGTCTTTGAAAAGATGGCGAGAGTCAAGGGGGGTGAGTGGTGACGTTAGGAAAGGGTAAGAGGGGAGTAATTAATGGCATATCAAATTAAAATCTACGAAGACATAGTGCTTAGAACAGTTCGATATGAACCGTCACGTCACAAGTTGTGACGTCACGAGAGGGGCGAACCGAGACGTCACGAGCCGTGACGTCACGACAGAGATGAGTCGTGACTTCTGAAGCCGTGACGCCACGAAAGGGATGAGCCATGACTTCACAAGCTGTGACGTCACGAGAGGGATGAGCTGTGGCTTCACAAGAGTGGAGAGCCGTGACGTCACACACTCACGTGATGAGAGGGGTGAGCTGTGCCTTCACATGGATGGTGCGCCGTGACGTCACAAGGGAGTATGAGGAGTGTGATCAATAGTTTATCAAATTTAAATCTAAAACGGTATGAGACTTAGAAACGTTTGATGATATGAACCGCGACGTCACAAATCGTTGTTGTTAATCAATAGGATACCTCGAGTTAATCATGTTGTAGAATATTTTTAAAGCCAGCTCCATATTTCCTGACCGAATGCCTATCGGAAAGGTCAACAATTGACGGTTGAAAACTTTCACACAAAAATTTCTTCAGCGTTAAAATTGATAAAGTAATAAAACGGATCTGAAAGAACAGTCACTTGGCGAGCACGGATCAAACATCCCGATACATCCTGCACTGGGAACATCAGTGAACAGTTTAAAGCCGCCACCATCTGGATACATCCTGCACTGGGAACATCAGTGAACAGTTTAAAGCCGCCACCATCTGGATACATCCTGCACTGGGAACATCAGTGAACAGTTTAAAGCCGCCACCATCTGGATACATCCTGCACTGGGAACATCAGTGAACAGTTTAAAGCCGCCACCATCTGGATACATCCTGCACTGGGAACATCAGTGAACAGTTTAAAGCCGCCACCATCTGGATACATCCTGCACTGGGAACATCAGTGAACAGTTTAAAGCCGCCACCATCTGGATACATCCTGCACTGGGAACATCAGTGAACAGTTTAAAGCCGCCACCATCTGGATACATCCTGCACTGGGAACATCAGTGAACAGTTTAAAGCCGCCACCATCTGGATACATCCTGCACTGGGAACATCAGTGAACAGTTTAAAGCCGCCACCATCTGGATACATCCTGCACTGGGAACATCAGTGAACAGTTTAAAGCCGCCACCATCTGGATACATCCTGCACTGGGAACATCAATGAACAGTTTAAAGCCGCCACAAACAATGCCGAGTCAACCTCACAATTGAGTATAATTCATGTTGGTACGAATATCTAATTTTTAGTGGCGGTTTGACGTTTAAATGAAATGAGAAGTGCCATCAGTCTTTCTACATTTGTTAAATCGGCTGCTGAGAGAAACTAGTAAAATGACACGCCACAGAAGCAAAATACGGCTATTTTATTTGACTACCAAATCTGGTTCTTATGTTGAGCAGAACCGCTGAAATTCTCAAAAATACTGACCTGTCAAGACTGCTTCGGAAGAGGTGCGCGATTTCTTGCCTGATATCGTCACCGTTTTTTCTTTCCTGGTAAGATTTCCACTTACAAAATGCTGTTGCTGATAAATAGATGTCAATTCAAGCAGTTCTAACTCGCAGTGCCAGTTTCCTTCAGGACCACAATACCACATAATATTCCTACGTTTGGAATGGAAAAGATAAGTGATGTATTTTATGATTCAGCAATATTACACTGAATTAGGAATATTTACAGAAAGTTTGACACATAGTTGCTGGATTGCCAAGTCTCTTCTATCATCGTGTAGTCAACATAACCGTAACAGTCCTAAACGGACAACACTCTACAAGCTTGTATAAGTGATGTGTTGCAACGTAGACTTAGTATGGATAATAAGTTCTGAAAATTCAGATGCATCAACGTTATATATTCTGACCGATGCAATTAGATTCACTAAATTTCTTAATATTATCCGAGTTACCATTGTTCTCTTCATCTCAATTCAGATTGGTGCATGCCGTCAAACTGATTTGATCGCGTATGCACCATCACATTGAAGAATCATCCGAATACCCAGTCTTATATAATCAATAATTGTTAAATCCATAGCAAGCCCCGCACTCTAAAGTTCCCTACGAGTTGATGATATGCTTTGGTTAGAGATGCAAACCCATTGCCTTTCAGCACCAGATGATAGATTGATGATGAATTTGGCCAACGGCTTATCATGTTACGATGTGGTTGTGCCGGTACTACTTGCTTGCTGTAGTCCCGGTGCAAATTGACCTTGGGCAACACGCCTCGACAAGACTAGATCACTTCACGTTCATGCCACTGAGGGTCGGCACTGGAGTGAATCATCTGACCCAGTGGGAAAGAGGTTGCTTGAGACGCCTAACTCTAATGTCAAGGGATGTACCGGAATAACGTTGAAAAATGTATAATGAACGTGGGAAACTTTGCTAACGTTTCAAATTTTGTCTTTGTAAGATGAAAGTAGTTGTGAAATGCTCGAAGTCACGTCCGAGCTGATTTGTATATCATTGACGACGAAAATGTAGGCTGTCACGAGGATCTCAAACGCAATAGGCACTCATGCAGACCACACGCGTATGCTTATAATTCGTATGCTGCTTTATAGTCCACATATACAGCACAGGCGGTACCTAGGGTGGTGGTACTGATATCCGCCCCTTTGAACTACCGTCTTGACTTAAGAGGCGATACACAAAACAAGAAACACGGGTGCGACAAAACAAGAAACACGGGTACCGTAAAACAAATTACACGGGTACGGCGAAACAAGAAACACGGGTGCGACAAAGCAAGACACATGGGTGCGACAAAGCTAGACACAAGGGTGCGACAAAACAAGACACGGGTGCGACAAAGCTAGACACACGGGTGCGACAAAGCTAGACACGGGTGCGACAAAGCTAGACACACGGGTGCGACAAAACAAGACACGGGTGCGACAAAGCTAGACACAGGGGTGCGACTAAACAAGACACGGGTGCGACAAAGCTAGACACACGGGTGCGACAAAACAAGACACGGGTGCGACAAAACACGACACAAATGTACAACCAACTACAGCGTTCAACAAACTGAGAATGATTTGCCGAACAGCTTCCGTAAGCCAAGTTCACGATCCTTCCCTCGAGAATTGTATTTTAAGGCCTTGACTTAGAATGGTGCCTCAATCAGACTGGTTAATTTTACTAGAAAGTTAGGACACCTACAGTGGGACACCTCACTGAAATCAGACCTCCGGATTTGGGCCTTTTCGAAAATGCGACCTCCCATTATGCAACAGTCAGTGTTGTTCTGAAAAGAAGGTGGGGGATTGCATGATGTTTTTTGGGCAAACTCGATCCACAATAATTGTTTAAATGCACTAAGTAGTGGACGACCATTAATTTGAGTGAAGAATATTTCGAGGTTTGCCCACCGCCGTGTAGAATTTGGGAAGAGGTCTCGGATACCGACCCTCTCCATATAGACAACCAATACTCCCCCAAAATAACATATTTCGATTCCTATTTCGACATGTAGCTATTCCCTTGACGTTTTTTTAACTTTATTGTTCAAAATCTTAACCTCACACTACGAAAGCGAGAGGTTTGAACGGTTGTTGACAATCTTGGACTGAAATAGTGACAAATGATGTCGAAAAGTCAGCAAATAAGTCTTGTTACACGAATGAACCTTTGATCGGTGAGCGAAAGACTGTTTGATTGTTCAGTATAAAGTGTTTCTATAATGTAGCTTGGGGTCGCAAATATTTACTGTCACCCTTATTATGGAGAAAACTTGATGAAAAGTTATTTAGTTATAACGGTTTCCATTTTCGTTGGTATACACATAACTGCACCCTGCGGAACTATACATTAAGCAGCGGCAAAACACAGTTGGCTTCGACCGCCGAGTCACGGACCGCTGTTGCTGCAGTTGCCACCTGGCTATAGGTGCATTTAGGGTGACGTTAAAGACCATAGACCGATCGCTGCTGGGAGTATGGAATTGCTTCGTAGTCCAGACTCAGCTAAAATGAACACGCACGGGAACGTGTACCATACAGCTGCCCGTAAGAGTATCTACGCTACAGCTATTTTGACATAAGAGTGCATCTCAAACAAACCTATAAAAATGACGAACCAAATGTAAATGAGACAAATCAGCTACGAAATCTGTAACTGGTGCCCTCTTGCAGCGTATCCACGGTGGAACCTTTGGTGTACAGAACCGCTCGTTGAGCTCGTCAAGAGTCACCGAGAAGGGGGACAGACCCAATCTAACGTGCATCGTTTCCATGGTCAACTCCGCTAAGCGATGATTCCCATCAGGACTCTTTGAAAGTATGCGTACAAAATCCTGCTCCAATTGGGGAAGCTGTTACCCTTAAAAAACAGACCGCAGCACTCTTTCTGATGTCTGCACTTTACTCTTCGTCACGGCAGGAGGCGGATCTGACACTGGTTCTAAAACCACCTGCGCGTTTACCTAGCAGTTGATAGCAGTGGTTATAAGTACACTCACTAAGGCTCACGTCAGAACTCCAGAGGAGATGAACTACTCAATTAAATCTAAACTTAACTTGGTAAACTTCTCTAACTACAATAGTCTCTGAATTCATGAATGCGACCGTGAAGTGGCATGCGTGAGCGATGCAATTCCACGCTACTCACCACCCATTTACTGGAGAATTATTATAGGTGAAAATGCCACAGTTGTCAATTAAAGACTTGCATCACATCCATCACGCTCATAATCGCCGCGCTCTAATTACATAGGTGGATACGGTTTCGAGCCTTGTCATCAGGTCGCAGCACCGGTCTGCACCTTCGTGTTCAATAATGGGAATAGAATGGTGAAAAACATCTCGTGTTAGCGGAGAAAAGTGACTAGTCTCGTTAAGGTAAGGATGGGTTCCATAACCACGATCACGTTCAAGATTGTTTTGGTGCGGGAGCACTCAAGGCAAATCCACATCCCGATCACGTTCAATTGTGTTTTGGTGTGGGTGTGTTCAAAGGACATCCATACCCTGATCACGTTCAAAAGTGTTTTGGTGTAGGTGTGTTAAAGGACATCCACACTCCGATCACGTTCAATAGTGTTTTGGTGTGGGTGTGTTTAAAGGACATCCACACCTCGATCACGTTCAATAGTGTTTTGGCGTGGGTGCGTTCAAAGGACATCCACACCCCGATCACGTTCAATAGTGTTTTGGTGCGGGTGTGTTCAAAGGACATCCACACCCCGAACACGTTCAATAGTGTTTTTGTGCGGGTGTGTTCAAAAGACATCCACACCCCGATCACGTTCAATAGTGTTTTGGTGTGGGTGTGTTCTAAGGACATCCTAACTCCGATCACGTTCAATAGTGTTTTGGTGTGGGTGTGTTCAAAGGACATCCACCCCACAATTATTCTCAGCAGGTACGTGTTGTTGTTTTTTCGTTTTTTTTTGTCTTCGACGGACAAAATTAAACTCCAGAATTTTTCTTTAAGAGGTAAAAGACACAGAAAACGAATATTTTTTCAGGTTATTGACTCGGGTACTGTTTTAAACAATCAGCAAATTACATTTTGGGGGTATCCGTCGAATTGAAGACGAAGGAAATAATTTCAGAACTGGCCACCTACTACGTTTTGATTACATTAGGGCGAAGGTACCAATATCCGACCCTTTAATGTACCGTGAGAAGGTACCAATATCAGACCCTTTAATCTACCGTGAGAAGGTACCAATATCCGACCCTCTAATCTACCGTGAGAAGGTACCAATATCCGACCCTTTAATCTACCGTGAGAAGGTACCAATATCCGATCCTTTAATCTACCGTGTGAAGGTACCAATATCCGACCCTTCAATCTACCGTGTGAAGGTACCAATATCCGACTCTTTAATCTACCGTGAGAAGGAACCAATATCCGATCCTTTAATCTATCGTGAGAAGGTACCAATATCCGACCATTTAATCAACCGTGAGAAGGTACCAATATACAACCCTTTAATCTACCGTGTGAAGGTACCAATATACGACCCTTTAATCAACCGTGAGAAAGTACCAATATCCGACCCTTTAATCAACCGTGAGAAAGTACCAATATCCGACCCTTTAATCAACCGTGAGAAGGTACCAATATCCGACCCTTTAATCTACCGTGAGAAGGTACCAATATCAGACCCTCTAATCAACCGTGAGAAGGTACCAATATCAGACCCTTTAATCAACCGTGAAAAGGTACCAATATCAGACCCTTTAATCAACCGTGAAAAGGTACCAATATCAGACCCTTTAATCAACCGTGAGAAGGTACCAATATCAGACCCTTTAATCAACCGTGAGAAAGTACCAATATCAGACCATATAATCCACCGTGAGAAGGTACCAATATCCGACACTTCAATCCACCGTGAGAAGGCACCAATATCCGACACTTTATCTACCGTGAGAAGGTACCAATATCCGACCCTTTAATCTACCGTGAGAAGGTACCAATATCCGACCCTTTAATCTACCGTGAGAAGGTACCAATATCAGACCCTCTAATCAAGCGTGAGAAGGTACCAATATCAGACCCTTTAATCAACCGTGAGAAGGTACCAATATCAGACCCTTTAATCAACCGTGAGAAGGTACCAATATCAGACCCTTTAATCAACAGTGAGAAGGTATATACCAATATCCGACACTTCAATCCACCGTGAGAAGGTACCAATATCCGACACTTCAATCCACCGTGAGAAGGCACCAATATCCGACCCTTTAATCCACCGTGAGAAGGTACCAATATCCGACCCTTTAATCTACCGTGAGAAGGTACCAATATCCGACCCTTTAATCTACCGTGAGAAGGTACCAATATCCGACCCTTCAATCTACCGTGAGAATGTACCAATATCCGACCTTTTAATCTACCGTGAGAACTGAAACTGTGAGATAACGCGGCTCACGACGGCCGCCAACGACGGCTTCCAACAAACAAGGAACTTTTTGTGAACAAGTCACGCGGCGAATGTAAATTTTTTCCCATATTTTTATTTATTAAGACTTGAAATGAAAATGTGATTTTTGTCTTCAGCCTGGACCGACCGCTCACGTTCCGAAATACGACCCACTGCAATACGACGCCTTGGTGAACACCGACCCCCCGTGATTGCCACCCACACCAAAATTCGACCCCCCATAATGCGGCAAAGCGTGTTATGCTAAATAAATGATGCTGATAAATTTTCAAATAATTTTGTCCGAGACCCCCATGCATAAATAATTTACAGTCACGGAAAAAGTGCTTCTATACGCACTGTAATCTGCCTGACACTGGCGACGCAATCGTCAACTATAATGTTGAAAGAAAATGTGAATTGTAAATACACAATAATTTGCTAATTCATGTTTCATTAGTGAAATATTCAGTCCTTTTATTGATTAATATTTGCTGCTCTGCACCTTTTACGTCATGAGAACTGTTCTCATGATGAGATCTCATGAAGAGGCGTCCGGTACTGAGCCTCTCGTCTCCTCGTCCTCGCCTCTCATTTCCTGCAAGCAAGCCACGAACATGCGTTCATCCATTGAAATACGTGCTGCCTCCACTTGTTACAAGTGTGGTCAAGCTGCCATAATGCGACCATTATTAGTCTTCCCGAAGAGTATTTTTCAACATCTCGGGAAGCCACTGTTGCATCGTATGTATGTCAAATTTCAAATCGTATTATCAGGTTATTGTATTTGTGCGCGATAACGTTGCCACCGGAAACGAGAGGTTTAACAGATTGTCACCAAATTTTCCTTTGATAATTAATTTTGGAATAGCGACAAAATAATTAAAATGAAACCCCTATTCCAAGAATGTAATATGGGAATATTAATTTGTTTAGAGAGGAAATGCGACAAGCAGTCTTGTTTGCTCAATATTAGCAGTCCTGCTTTAAATGGTTGGAATATAGCGAGGGGTCCGAAATTAATACCTTCACCATACCTATGCTGAACTTGCATGTACAGTGCATCTGTGTTCTCATGTTATTGACCCTAGTCTACTTATGATACTACATTGTCAATGTTGTCATTCCAATAGTGTTGGTCAAGGCCATACCAAGGAGTTTTCCTGGGTACGAATCTGTCCAACTGCTTTGGGAAACATTCTGTGACGCCATCCCCCCCCCACCTAGTTACGCGTTTGATCCTATAGAGATGTTAATTCACGATGACTGTAAACGTTTATCGCGTACTCTGCCGTAACCTCTTTAGAAGTGTACCTACTAAAGAGAATATAAGGAGAAACTGCCCTTTGTTGTCAACTGATCATGGACGGTTTACTTCTTCTCATTCATTCATCATCGAAAACATGAGCAATGAATTTTTGCTCTTGTGTATGTAATTGTGTGCACTGTTAATTAGTTTTTACTAAGATATAGCGATAACTATTTGATTATCACCTGTGTTTTCTATCATTTCTGTACTTCCACGGGCTTAGGAATACAGCGCCGGTCACTGACCCAGTAACAACATCATACACACATTTTCAAATGTTTGTCTCCGTCTGCTTGAACCGCTCTGCCACTGGTAAACCGAGTCACCCTCCAATTATTATTGTCTCCTCAACATCACATATTAATGCCGCTGTATCGCAGTTCCACCCTCGACAGAAAGGGAGCCAACCCTATTGTGCACTTGCATTTAACACTGATATAAATCAGTAGGTACGGCTTTAAAGAGAGGTTCCTATGCCAGGAAATAGATATATAGGAGACAGTGGTTGAAAGTTTGTTACTGCTGCTAACTTCAATGTTTTACAAAGCATATTAGTTAGGCATGACCTTCCATACAGTTTTTGGTAGTATAAATTCTACTATAATTTAAACGTCCCTACTCAACATCTTGAAGCGGCATTGAATTCGTCAATTTATGTTAATTAATATGTGCTTGTAAATTGCCCATTTATTTGTTATTAAATATATAATCAACCATCGTCATTTATTTTATGTGTGTTCATTACCTTGACGATCAAGGGTTGCCTGATTTGCAAGAGTTTTCGAGTATTGTGAAAAAATTATTGCTGAAGATGTAAACAAGAGCCTCATAATGAATGAGTTGTCGCATCAGTTACTGTCATTGCGTTTTGTCTATCTTGACGCGTTAGACTTTCGTTAATGGCCATTGTGAAGCATTAGACCTTCGTTAGTGGCTATTGTGACGCGTTAAACTTTCGTTAGTGACCATCACGAAGCGTTAGACTTTCGTTAGTGGCCCTCGTGACGAGTTAGACCTTCGTTTGTGGCTATTGTGACGCGTTAAACTTTCGTTAGTGACCATCGTGACGCGTTAGACTTCCGTTGGTGGCCATCGTGACGCGGTTGACTTCCGTTAGTGGCTATTGTGTAGCGTTAAACTTCCTTTAGTGACCATCGTGACGCGTTAGACTTTTGTTAGAAGCTATCGTGACACCATAACGTATCGGGTGGAAGGTTCAGTCATCCCAGACCGGATGTACCTCACAAACACCCGCATAAGAGCTAATGTCTCAATCTGCTGCTCTCGTAGTCTGTTCTCCGACTCTAGGATCTTTTCAAGATGGCAGTAGGATCAAGTTGCTAAAGTGGCAAACACTACTTTGTAAACTGAGTGCCAGAGCAAGCAAGCGGTATCTGAGCCAACAGACGCAGGCCATTGAGGCGTCAACAAAGTCAGTAGCAAGTCCTAACTGGGTGATGAGCCTTGTCGTCTCTCGTGCACACAGCGCCAGCATCTAATTGTTGACGATACGTGGCGCTGGGACTGTTTCTCATGTACGTCCGTTGTCCAGTCTTTGAGCACCGATGTCCTAATGTTTTTAACGAGTTACAACCCTATTGGAAAGGACCCAAGATGCTCGACATGGGATCAATTTCAAGTTTTGCTTCGGAAAACACTACGTGCTCTATGCGAGCGGACGTATTCTTTAACTTTGCTTTGCGAGCGAACATATTTTTTAAGTGCGCCATGCGAGCAAACGTATTCCTTAACTGCGCCATGCGAGCAAACGTATTCTTTACCTGCGCCATGCGAGAATTCTTTTATAGCTATTGTCAGATCAGCCCCTTCCATCTCCACCAACTGCCTTATCAAGTTATCAGCCACAAGTTGTTCCGACTACCTACCTACGGTACAATTTTTTTAACAGCGAACATTCATAGCGTTCCTCAGTCACACCAGCCACTGTCATATCTGCCACTGACATTCTGCCTAAACTCTGTTACAGCCCACGACAGAATCAGCCACGAGTCGTACCATTTTACTGGTTATTACTTAAAGAAAACTTTTCCTACCCAACCTAACCTAACCTAACCTAACCTAGGGTACGTGTTTCTAACCCGCGGGGCAAAGGTACGTATTTTTAGCCGCGGGGCAAACACACTTTTTTTTACTAGGGTACATAATGCCGTTTTTTAGCGTTTTTTTATTGAAGTTTCATTAAAGTGATGACCAGTAGGTTGTTACGCCTGTTTAGGTGTAAAGACTGGCAGATTTGAAGTGGCGGAAAATGCGTGTGGGCTGAAACATCGTTTAGGTCGAAAGCACGTGATGAAAGATTTTTAGCGGTTATGACAGTGTCCAGCCATGACAGTGAGGTGAAGTGAAGTGGCGATAGTGCGGAAATAATTTTAGCGCGAACGCTGGGCTCCCGCTGTCAAGTCTGTAAATTGTAGAGGAATTTTTTGTACAGAAAATAATTGTGAGAAGTTTTACAACAATTATTTCACTCGAAAAATAGTGGTCCAATTAGGAGATTTTGATTACAATTTTACCGCGTTAAATAAATTTTAGTACGTAGCAGTAAACGATCAAAATGTCTCCCTAGGGTCGCCAGAATCGTCCTGTGCATCCATGCCCAAGTTTCTTCTGAGAAAATGCTCGAAAGTCTAACGAGTCACGATAGCCGTAATCATACGGCTAGGCCATTCGAGTAGTGAATTACATGTTATTGCCTTGATGGTTCCTTCTTAGGTTCTGCAGGAGAGCGCAGTGGATCAATGCGCAGTGTCTGATATGCTCGAAGTCACTTAATTTCTTCGGAAAGGCGTAAACAGATTTTGAGCTTCGTCGCTGTGGGATGCAATTTTGTAAGCTATCATATTCCCAACATGTCTAGATTGTTAGTGTCGTCTTTTGACAGAAGCTCCATACGCAACTAGATGGTTGACATTTATGGGATACAAGCTACCCAAGCACCGTGGCTTACTTGGATATTAGAGTAAGTGTGGAGTTACAAGTGTTTATACGGATTACTATCCCAGGCTCAACGGCGGACGATTTGCCCCTAGCTTTCGAGGTGCCAGTGTTGCTTTTGAATCACGCACTATTTTTGATCTAACCAATGTCTCGTTTCTCTCCAGGGGATGTGGAGTCCACTTTGGCTCGGTGTTGCGTGTTGGGCGCCAACTGGGCGCGGGAGGAGGAGGCGTGCGCCCTGTTCCCTACTCCCGTGCAGGGGGAGCCCTCAGAGCACCAGTCCATATGTCTCACGTCGGCCGCCATCTGTTGTCTCAGATTTTACAGGTTAGTAACACCTGGGAAATTTGTTAAAGTTTCAAAGTTCAAATTATAAAATGGTGACTGCAACAAAATATATAAAATAGCGAATCATCGTGTCTCAAACTACGTTCTCAGCAAGACTAATGTGTGGAGAATATAAATAAATGTTGTTAGACGATATTCATACTACTAAAATAGGATGATTGAAATTGAATATAAATTAATACAGGTTTATTCCATCAGAGAACAACAGTGCGAAGCAGGTAAAGCCGCGGCACAACGCGGACAGGACTGCAGACTGCCGGCGGCCGAGGGGGGAGAGTACTACAAGGTGAATGGATAATATAACCTAATTAGGAGGTTTTATCGGAACTTGCCTCTTATTATTTTATTGACTTGCATTCCTCACTTATTTGATAACAATATTTGCTGGAAAAACCACTTTACAGTATTTTTTTAACAGCTTTGCCGACGATGAATTTTCGTCGGCATTATTGCCGGTGATCTGCGATCTTGAGTGGCCTTCCTTCCTCGTCTAATCGGCCATAATGATCGATTTGCCGAGTTTGATTTTTTTTCGGAGTCTTCACAATAAACAGGAGCGAAATATTTGAATCAATATTTCATGCTTATTTGATAAACATTAGGTAAACATATTTTCAATAGGAATAGATTTTAGATTGGGACGCATGAGCGTGTATTCGGCCGGTAGGCCGATTCTTAGATGGCTATCACCGTCGTCATTTCGACATAAGTTAATGGGTCGAACTAAAAGCGGTTTCGATCGATATTCCCGTCTATTATCCCCCGATACGGCAGAACGACGGTACTCTCCTGTAATTTTTCTATGGCAAAGATGATGGCAGGCGATGCCGTGGACAATTTTTAACTGGGAACAAGGAGACTGAGTGTACTTCGAGGTGATGGGTGGGTAGTACGAGTTGAAACAAGAGGATTGTGTATTTCTTTCTGGTGGTATCACTGCCGAGCATGAAGTTGTTCGATTAAATAGTACCGAAACTGAACATTTCAAATGTTGCGATTCATTTCCAACGATTTAATGAACAGTTGGGTTGCATAAATGTTTTTAGACTCGTGTTAGTTCGATTTATCCACCGTCACAAGGAAACAATAGGGCTGCATGGAATAGACGAGTGCTGTTGGGATATGAATGTCACCGCTTCGCTTTTGCTCCAGATAGGCAAGAAGTTTCGTCAGAATTACCTCTCTTTGAAATTGCCGAATGAAACGGGGTAAGAAGTGCTACGAACAAACAGGAATTCTCTGTACATTTTTCCAACTGTTTGATGCCGCTTCATCTAGTTGAACAAACTCATCTAACAAGGAAAAAATGCTCTTGAAATATATTATGTTTAATTATCTTTGCAAATTACATAATGTGATGAATTCAATTCTTCTCTAACTCAAGATATATATTTCCCAAACTATAAATCCTAGGACTCGTCTATTCGCACCAATAATTCTATATTTTCAAATGCTCATATCTCCGAAAATTGTAATCATTCTCGATCTTCCCAGGACTGCTGTGAGGCTGCAAGCTAGCTGGATCTAGTGAGCCTTTACCCTCTCTTCCTTCACTAACCTAACGCCCCATGCCGTCCAGGTATTGGGCCGTTTAGCATTCCCTTGTCAATTAATAACTGAGAACCGTCTATTTAGCACAAGTTGGTCCCTTATATGTGCTGGGACATAAACCTGCACATTATTGTGTCCTATATTTATTGGGGTATAATAAATGTGGAGGCAGTGAGGCTGGTCAAGAAGCATCCCAAGTTAGATAGGTGTCGAAAGCTATCATCCGACACCAGGAAGGAGGTTCCACCATCGGCAACCCAGACACCTGGCAGAAACTGGGGTAAATGAGGGGTAGGAACAAACTGTAACGAAGAGAGGCTAGTGTCCCCTATTGTGAGCTAAACTCGAAGATCCCAGTGGCTAGTAGCCCCCATTGTGAGCTAAACTAAAAGATCCCAGCAACAAAGAACACAATTTGTCTCCCAGGACACGACGCACCGGAATTCATAGTAATTCCGGGTGAACAAGTACGATCCAAAACCTACCCAGTTGCAACATGGCCCCCAATGTGTTAAAATTGCCTTTAATACGGCCACGTCATCGCATACTGCCAGCCACATACATCCTCACGTTGTAAGAAGTGCGTTGGCGAGCACGACAGCAAAGACTGCACGGCCCGCCTGCTACCATGAGGCAGGCGATCACGACTGCCAAGTATACATAGACCAAAAATAAATAACTATCTCACAAAACGAACGCAGAGTTACACGGAAACAAGCCATCCAAATCTGAAAAGACGATAACCCGAATTGTTTTAATTATGCCAAAGCAGTCAAATCATTAATTCAACCAAACCCCCCTTGACGATAATCACACATCGTCAGGACAACATCGCAACAAGACTCCAGCACTCCTACCCGGCTGCAGTGCTCCCTCACTCAGCCCTGCGACCGCCCCTGCACTAGAGATGCAGAATCCTAGAAAGAATTCATTTGGTGCCCAGGAGGACGCCGAGATGGATACATCCTTCACAGTTGACCACGCAAACAGATCAGTAACAACCCGGAAATAACGGCTCACCAAGACAAAAATCCAGACCTACCTCCACCTGTCCTAAACGCAGCTCCATTCGCGAAAAACCACTGCGAGAGACGTGCCCCTGTTAACAAACCCAACTGACGAACACGCCACCGGCGAGAACGATCACGACCTCGACGACGGCGTTTACAAAAATTATCTTGACAAACTCATACGTGAGACCCCTGAACAACCAGTCATCTCACCTGGCCCAAATAGCTCACAGTCTACACAACCACCCACGCAGACCAAAAATACTACCACAGAAGACAAGAGCACTGCTCACGAAGCAAACACAACGAGCACAAACTCTCGTCCTCTCACAAGAACACTCGCAGCCGCGACCGCAGCAATCACAGCAGACCGCCTTCTACCGAAGGCAGACACCCCCGTAAACACTCCCGACCCGGAACCCCTGGGCAAACTCGAAAACGCGAGCACCACAAAAGCTCCAGCAAAGCACGCGACCACTCTAGATCATCAAGGTCAGAGTGCGAACAGCCTTCAAAATGAACACCAAAATACTCCAGTGGAACTGCCAAGGACTCGGAAGCAAGAAAGACTAACTACTATCCCTAATAGCCACCCATAAGCCTTTGGTGATAGACCTCCAAGAGATCAAACTCCGAGAGACCGCAACCTTCAGAATCCCCCAATATATCATACACTGCCGCGTGCCTGCTCACGGTGGAGTGGCACTTATGATCCACCAAAGCGCACTTCAACTCCCTCTTCCCCTGAGGACAGGACTCTAAGCTATCGCCATAAGGAAATGCGTCTCAAGGCCAATAAAAGTGGTATCCATCTACTCTTCACGAAGCCATGACCTCTCGGAAGAAGTACTAATGACCGAATTGCTAAACTACCCTCGCCAATACTCCTCCTTGGAGACAACAACAGCTACCATAAAACGTGGGGATGCGTGAGAACAGACCCCAGGGGAGTGGTAATGGCTAATACCATAAACACTCACAATCGAAATGAAACTGCCATCGACTTATCCATATGCTCTCCCACTCTGGCACCCCAACTCAATTGAGGAGTTTTTGCCTTCAACATACGACAGCGACCGTAACCCAGTCATCATATCGCTCCTCACCAACCAACCAATAAACCCTGCTCTACAAGAACTTCGATTCAACTACCGGAAAGCCAGCTGGGTGGAATACTCGAAACACATCGCGCTGAACGATATGGATGGCATCCCCGCCGAAAACATTTCGGAACACTACCTCGTCGAAAGTTTCAAGCTGCAGCCGAGGCAAACATTCCCCAATGTGCTTCTTCAACCTTCTTTCCGAAACCATGGTGGGGCCGAGAGGAGCAAGAAGCAAAAGATAAGAGTGAAAGGCTATACAACGCCTACCGACGTGCGCGGTCCCCCAGGAACAGAGTAGCGTGGAAAAGGGCATCTGCTGTATATCGAAAACTTCAAATGGAGAAGAAACGTGAAAGGCGGGCTCAGTTAGTAAACACTATTAATCGAAACACCCCCCTCTCTCAAGTGAGAGAAAAATTCCGACGTATCCAGGGAAAATCCGAGCGACCAATTACACATTCTTTCAGACGGAGGCAGAATTTACTTCTACAAACGCAGAAGCCTACACCAAACCTTTCTCCCTCCACAAACTACAGTGCGCCATAGACCATACACATGAAACTTCACCTGGGCCAGACCGAATGCACATCAACATGACTAAGAATATCCCAGATGGCACCTGTGAGCACTTATTAAAAGTGTTCAGCACTCTATTCAAACTAATTTTTTCCCGATCTATGGCGCAACTCTGTAATTATCCCAATACCCAAACCCAAGAAATTTTACAGTGACCCAACTAAACCGCCCCATTGCCTCTACAAGCGTCCTCTGTAAGACGATGGGTATCTACCCCACGCCGTAAAATAAGATTGTGAGTATCTACCCTACGCCGTAAAATAAGACGTAAAATAAGAACCAAGTATTTCTGTACAAAAAATTACGCATATTGACAAACAGTGCAATCGTTAAACTACATCCGTTCTTCAATTCCACCAATCGATCGATGAGCACTTCTTGCTACACCCTACAACTGACATGAGAGCTTTTTCGGCGGGCTTAGCGACAGATTACGGAGTCGCTGAAGCTTCTGTATCAAAATTAATCATATCACAACACCCTCGTTCTAAAGCAAGACACGAAACCCTCGTTGTTGAGCCAAACAATTACATTCCCTAAAATTGATGCACCGAAATTCATTGTAATTCCTGGTGAGCAAGGGAAATCGAAGAGTTCTTCAGTTGCGATGTGCAGTTAATGCCTCGAGTACGGCCACGTCATTGAACACGGAAAGCTAGTTACTCATAAACGCTGTAGGAGATATGCCGGTAAACACGAATAAAAATACTGCAAAGCCTTCGATCTTTGTGTTATCAGTATATATACGTGTATTTAAGCGAGGCAGGCGACCGCAACTGCTTGAAACATATCGATCATGAAAAAAATAACTGCTATTCAGAATAACGGCGAAGTCACACGAATGATACCCATACATCGTCAACACAGCTTGATAACGCAACCTCCTCTTTCCGCCATAGCGGCCATTTTGTCGCATCCAGACCTCTATTATGCTCCCGTAATAGAGGCGAGTGATCCTGACAACGCACCCATCGTCTGCCAAGACGGCCTCAGCGAAGGAGGCTGTCCCTAAGTTGACCACACAACGAGCCTCACCGCTAAAGAGGCGAAGATAAAAAGAGACCTCGATATCTTTCAATACGACCTCGAGGTGCCCTATACACGACTACCACCAAGCAATAAGACAATTAGCAGTCGGTTTACAAGTGGCACTGGAGCTCGTTGGGCTGAAGGCGCATGCCGACTTATATCTACTATAAATGAGGTTATGTACAACAAAAAGCAGAATAAACTGAATTGTCATGACCTACACCGGACCATCTGACCAGCGAGAACGATCCTCGTCAATGCATGCGAGGATGTGTGGGATATCTTTTAGAACTACTCGTTCCTGAAATCACCAAGCGACCCAACACCTCGCTGACTCGAATAACCTACCGGCTCTACTGTTCAGCCAACCCACAGTTCAAAAAGCCCTCATTATAAGACTAGCCTGCACCAGCAGGGGGCGGAAATAGATCAGATAACCTCCTCTTCCTAACAAAACACCCATAACCATGTACGCACTAATTCTAGAAGACCACGTGCCCCAAATAGCTGCTGCTCCCGCAGACGCTTCATATATGAAATGAACAACGCAATACTTCGGCGGTACTGCCAATGACTTCGGAATAAGAAAGACGAGTTGATGTCTCTATTTTTTACCCGGGAGACTGCCAACTTCACAATTCCCTAATACGTCAAATGTGACTGCTCACGGCGGAGTGACTCTCCTAATCCACCAGAGCGTACCTAGTCACTTCCCCCCTCCCTTCCCCTGACAACAGAGCTAATTCAAGTGATCGCTGTAAAGATATGCATCACAAGATCCATAACAGTGGTATCGATCTACTCATTGCGAAGTCACCGACTAAATGGAGCATTGATGACCGACCTGTTTTACAAATTGCCATCTCCTGTTTAATCACTTATGGGCTTTTACAGCGATCAAGAAAAGTGGGGATGCGATTTAACTGACTTCAGAGGAGTGATAATGGGCAACACAATAGATTCTCTCAACCTGGTTCTTCTCAATTGCGGTCAGCCCTCCCAAATTAACACCGAAAGCTAAACTGCCATGGACCTATACCTATGATCCTCAAATTGGCACCCCAACTCCTTTACTATGTATTGCCTCCATCTCAGGACAGTGACTCTAACCCAGGCATTATGTTCCTTCTCTCTATTCAATTTAACAACCCATCTGGACAAGAACGTATATTTAACCACCAAAAATCCAGCTGAGAAGCATATTCAATATATGACTCGCATGGCACAATTTGGATGATATTCCCGACGACATTTCACATGTATTCCTGAACATCCCCCTCATTTTTTTTTCAAAAACCTTGGTGCAAGAAGCGGAAAGAAGGCGTGTCAGCTGCATGCAATTTTCTGTTATTGTTGATGCTCAACCCCAACTCCCTCTGCGATGGAGGAGCCACAGCCAGCGCACAACCCGAAGCCCGGGCACCCACCGACATGTGCATGTTATGGATTATTTAGCAGATGCAGGTATTTATATTATGCCTACCCCGCTGATGAAGTTGATGCTGTCTCTCGGGCTTTCCCACAGATCAAGCACTGACGTGATATTGTGGTCGACTCGGCCGGGTGCTACGTCTAGAAACGACGTCATGACGTGCTCGACAGTATCGGACGAACACCTGCATCGCAGTAAAAGGTCGGAAGGGACATTCCCCAGTCTATGCTGGTGTTACTGGAGGGCCGTATGATGGCCGCACCTCAGCTGCGACAGGTGGACCCGGTCACCTCTGGGCAACTCCTACTCCTCCACGTCCACCTCAGGCGGGTGACCCCCCCAGAACTGTGTTCGCCCACTGCAAAGGCTGTGAAGTGTATGTGTATCTGTTTGTGCATAGATGTGTTGTCTGTAGGACGAGGAATGGTCGTGTGGTGATGGCCGAAGTGTGTTGCTGGTGTGATGTGTAGGTGTCTGTTGGTTTGACGAGAGTTCAGTAGGTGGTGGCAAGGATGTGTCTGGTCTACAATCTTGTTAAAAAATTGAGTCCCTCTCATATGAAGATGATATTTGAAGGGGGAGGGCCTTGTTCAATTTTCTGTCGTGCTCGGTGCCGTATAAAAAGAATCACATAGAAAAAGGCGTCCGTCGAATTCCGTAAACTACCCTTGGAGAAGAAACGAAAAAGTTGAACATTATTAGTCAACCGAAATACCACCCTCAACTAAGTGTGGGAAAAATATCAGAGTGAGCTATCCACATCTTTCCAGAAGCAGGTGCCATTTAGTCTTCTTATGCGGATGTAGCAAAAACTTCCAGCCACAGCCGCACTTTCAATCGCAGCAAAAACTTTCAGCCAGTCATCCCAATCCTCAACTTACACTGCTGCTTCCAACACGAAAAGTCATTAAGAGGAAGGAAACGTATTGACTTTACTCGCACAGACAAAGAAACGATAAGCCATTCTCTATCCAGAACTACGGTATGCCAAAGGCCATAGTGGAGGACATAAATCACCGTGGAGGTGTCCTCGTGTGCCTCCTAAACGTGTTCAGCAAAATGTATTCACACATTTTTTTCTGAGCTGGCAGGAATCGATAATAATCCCTAGACACGAATCCAGAAAATGCCATAGTGATCCACATAACTACTGCCCTACTTCCCAAACCAGCGCTGGCGTGCATTTGTACAAGAACTTTAAATTCAAAATAATTTGAATATCCGGGACAACCCGAGTGAGAATCTGTCGGGAGCTGACGACCTTCGCCCCCTACGGGGAGAACCCTCTGGGCTCCGGTGTGGATAGGCCTTTTAATCTATTCGAATGGATAGATCTTCTGGTCTCTACCACTCTTGGAGCATTGTAATGAAAACCTACTTGGTGAACTATGCATAAATCCTTGATTTAAATTATAAAGGTAGAGAAGAGAAAAAGAAAAGACGATGCAAGAGACGGCGATGAATCGATGAATATTGCGCCCGAAACTATTAATATTGTGCCCTACGGTAGAGCTCACATGGCCCTCCTTTTCTTCCCTTTCATATTGCAATCCCTTTTGCTCGTATTCCTCGTACTGCCCTCACGCCCTACCTCCTTTCCCTTAGGACTGCTGCGAGGGCTGCAAGCTGGGGCTCGTGAGCGGCAGCATGGCCCTGAGCTGCTCTTTCCGCTCCTTGCAGTTTGGCTTCCCCTGGGACTCCGCCTACAGTCATTGTTGTTCGCAGCTGCACCCAGAGCTGCCCGTGCCGCCTAGACTAGGAGTGGAGGACGACACAAGAGGTGGGGTGGGGTTTATTGGGAAGCTAGAGAGGAGTTGGGGAGAAGTAGGGAGTAGAGGTTAGGTGATGGGTTTGTAAATGGGTTAGGTGAGGGGTCAAGGAAATGGTTGGTAGGGGTGGGGTCTGGGAAGTGACGGAGTGTTGACGGGCTTACTGGGGCCCCCCTGCAGAGGAGAGGGCTATGGGCCTGCCATTTCACTTTCTGTGTTCTGATATATCACGAGGACTTTTCTTTATGATTTAATGTCATCAACTCTCGGCCCACTCGCCCAGTAATCTATTAGCAGATACTGACATTGTGTTTTCCTTTATTTTCTTTCAGATAACTCCGTGCTGTACCCAGGATCACAGACCATAGCAGGTGAGCACGGTTCGGTGCGCCCTCTCAGATTGTTGGGACACTGGAAAACGCGTGGGAACGGGCTAGTTATGGTCATCTGTGGAGTCTGAACTAAGGTGTTACGATGCAAACAAATACTTAAACCAAAATTTACATCACTTCATATTAGGCTGCAAGCATGTTGAATACCATTTTGTATTTTATTTATTTCAAGTATCATCTCAGCTTACAATAAAATGTGATTTCACTGGATTGCCCTGTGCATAAATGATTGATTGCAATTTTTTAAGATAGTTTTCATTGATAGGTAAATTTGGAACATACACGTGTAATCATTATAGAACAGACATTGCCTCCTTCCGCACCATGGTTCCACTTTTCCTCCAAAATTCCTGTATAGAACGATACCTACATTTACTCAAACCTACACCTGCTATCTTGCCTTGAACTGCAACAGTATTTCAATTACGAGTGAATTGTGAAAATAGGTTCCCTGCAAACCGGACAGAATCGAATGAACAATTCGACTGATCTCGTATGGTGCCGTTGGTGTGGCGCCAGGCAACAAAAACTAATGAATTGGATTGTTATTGATAACCTCTCGTCCAGCCTTTACTTCTGTGGGCATCAAGTTCTTACGTCTAAGGACGCTTCCTGTGTCGGTGTAATTTCTGTTTCCAAGATATCATGAAAGGGAAAAGTTGTAGTAGGAGATAGCATTTAACGAAAACGCGCGAAGCAACTCAACTCAGCCATCTGAAGAGAGCCATTGACCCACGATGTGGACTTGAGATTATCTTTGTTTCATTCCTCGTTCAACTAATGCTGTCTGGTGTCACTGCTAGGAACATTTTGCAACGAGCATGTACCAATGTTCGGCACCATTTTTTTACCGTGCTAGTGTCAATGCCGGGCAGTATTTTGACCACGCGATTGTCAATACCGGACATCTTCGTTTTAACGAACATGTTGGTGTGCGTTCTATATCCGAAGGCTATTTAACGCAGGCTTGGTACCGAGTGAGTGGCGCAGTGCCTGAATTGTTCCGCTGTATTAGGGGCATAGGAGATGAAAATGAATGCTGCAACTCGAGAGGTATCAGTCTGTTATGTGTGGTTGGTAAGTTGTACGGGAGAGTGCTAATCTAAAGGATTAGAGACTGTACGGACTGCGCAATTGGAGAGGAACAGTGTGGCTTTAGGAGTGGTAGAGGGTGTGCCGATCAGATTTTTGCAGTGAGACAGGTCTGTGAGAAGTACCTTGCCAAAGGAAAGGATGTGTTCTGGGCCTGCATGGATCTGGAGAAGGCATACGACAGGATTGTCTGGAGTGGGCGGACATCTGTTGAAAGCGGTGCAGAGTTTCTATGCTGACAGCCGAGCATGTGTCAGAGTGGGGAGTGAGGTGAGTGATTGGTTCACAGTGAAAGTGGGACTGAGACAAGGCTGCGTGATGTCTCCCTGGCTGTTCAACCTCTATATGGATGGAGTGGTCAGTGAGGTGAACGCGAGTGTGTTGGGTCGTGGCTTGGAACTGGTGGAAGCGAATGGGCGGAGTTGGCAGTTGAACCAGTTGTTATTTGCTGATGATACGGCCCTGTTTGCGGATTCGGAAGAGAAGCTATGTAGGCTAGTGTCTGAGTTTGGTAGAGTGTGTGAGAGGAGGGAGCTTCGAGTGAACGTCGGTAAGAGGGTGTTGTTGTCCCAACTGTGCTCTACGGAGCTGAGGCTAGGGGGGTGAGAGCAGAGGAGAGAAGAAGGTTGAATGTATTCGAGATGAAATGTTTGAGGAGCATGGCTGGAGTAACGCTGAGAGACCGGATCACCAACGACGTGGTCCGAAACAGAACAAGGATGGTGAAGAAGTTGGAGGACAGAGGGGATTCGCGTGTTCTGAGATGGTTCGGGCACATGGAGAGGATGGATGAAGGGAGATTGGTGAAAAGGGTGATGAATGCTGAGGCGAGTGGTCGCAGGCCTAGAGGTAGACCGAAGTTTGGGTGGATGGATGGTGTGAAGCAGGCGTTGGGAA
>SDVV010001092.1:0-27100 GCA_016164225.1 Gammarus roeselii | reverse complement strand
CTAAAGGATTGGAAGCGGAGGTCCGTTTCGAGTAAGCGTTTTTTCTTTTGCGCACCAGCGTGCGTCTGTTATTGCTAAAACTTTCACTTTTTTCTAACTTTGAAAGCGTTGTTTTGTTTTTCCTCGCACACTTAAGCGTGCGAGCCTGCTTTAATCAATGATCGTCGAGCCCTACGGGGGAGCCTATTATGACTCACGTTGAGGCTCTGGTGGAATTGAGGATCAAATCAAATCAAAACCAAATCAAATCGTACATACCATATACTTTCGCTGCGTGAAGAACATTGACTTTGCGCAGTAGTAAACGTAATCCAAACATTATAGGAAGAAAAAAATTATGCTGCACTGTTTGCTGGCGTGACATACGCCGTCAGAAAGACGACGGCTCCAGCTCTCTAGGAATCTTCACCAATCTTTATCTAATATGTAACATAAACCAGTCATTATGACTAAAAAAACATTTTTCATCTGCTTGTGCAGTATCTTTAATTCAGGTTTCTTTATAGGTACGTTTAAAATATTTCTACTATTGGAGTTGGGAAATTTGCTTGCGTTAGAATGAAAGTACTTTAGAGAAGGTATCGACATTTAATCCATCAACTATTTGGGGTGGATGGATGCTTATTCATTTACTTATTCATTTTATAGATCATTAACACTTTATTTTAGTATTTTATCATTTCTTCTTGCTTGGGCTCTAATAATGACGATAAAACTATCGGTACAAACATCCGGATTATCATTGCACATATGGTAAGAGGGGCTAGGCCTAAGTTTCTGATGCTATACATCCCGAACGGTTACTGGTACATACGGGAGGTGTAACTTGGAGACTACCTATATATTGTGATCAGTTAGAAACTCATAAGTGTAACCACCACCATGCCCCTGTTGCCACAAAGTGGCAATCGGTGTAAAACGCTTACTAATGGATTGTGATGCACTCGCAGCAGCCCGACGAGCATTCTTGAGCCCCCCGTGCAACCTACAACGCCTGCTCACAAAAAAAAAAAATCGCTTTCGGAAAACACACCGGACTATATGACGCCGTGTGAAAGTAACAAAGTTTTAGTCATCTCTGATCCCGAAACCGCCCTACGGGGGAGTCTGCATTAACTTCGCGTTGGGACTCCGGTGGAACATGGAAGCAACAACAACTACAACAACTCTGATCCCGAACTCGCTGTCCTCCCTGCGTATTAAATGTGAACTTTAACTTGACTTCGTGCACGAAGCTGTGCAGAATCAACGGATCATCGTGCCCTACGGGGGAGCACTCGGTGACTACACGTTGGAGCTCCGGTGGAAAACAGAAGAAACTACTACTAGTCATAAGTGTAACTGAACAGCATTTAAACAGTCACATTCCCCTACTACGCTGCCGCTTGCCGGAGAATCACTAGGTGGCTATGACCATTGCTTCGGTGTTTAGTTAGATTTTTACCGAACTCGACCGCCCTACGGGGGAGTCTGCATTAACTTCGCGTTGGGACTCCGGTGGAACACGAAAGCAAATAATAAAAAATATTTTTTTTACCGAACTCGTCAATCCAACAATGCAATGTTTCTGGAGAAAATCGCCCCAATAAGAAAATAGTTCAGAATTTTGATCATTTTTGCCAGAATTGTTTTCTTGAACTTTCTAAAGAGTAGATATTTCTATCAAATTCAGTATTTATAAATTACACATTATGGGAGCATTTAAATTGACTGGTGTCACATTTGTAAATTGTGCTCTTCCTCTAATGTGCGACTACATCGTAGCGGCAATTTTTATTTACATTTAAGCCTTTAATCCCACGTAACATCCCAGCAGTTCAACACTAATTGTCACTTGCAAAATGCTAATTTGCGTTTAACAGGGTTCACTTTGAGCGGTGTTTTAAGAAGGAGAACTTGCAGCCTTACGAAACAATTTGAACTGTCCAAGGTGACAACTGCTGTAGTAAAACTGCTAAGTTTGGCATTCGTACTAGCTTTATCATTCAATGGACGAAACTTCATTGCGATCAAGTACTTAAGCAAAAGGCTGGGTTGACAATCATCCAAAAGAGGTATCTGAAACATATAGCCCTGCGTTTGCAGCAGACTCTGCGACAATTTCACCATACGTTATTGCATATACTTGGCCTCCTACAGATATTTTCAGTTTAGTAGCATACCTGACATATTTATTTATATTTTTATGTTTGCGTCTTAATGTTTTTCCCGATTGGAAGATCATCCCTTCTGTTATCGTGAACGAGTCCCGTTAAGAGATTGAGTAACCGTATTCTAGCGTCCTATTATGACTAACAACGAAACTAAGGCTATGCTGCACCTGTCGATGGAGTATACGACATTCGCTTAGTGTCGTTGAGATGTCGACACAGAAAATAAAAGTCATGTCTATCTAAAGGCAAAGGTCATTAGACAAGAACATACTAATGGTCTAAGGGAGAGGGATTCAGGATTTCAGTTAAGACTAGATTGTACACTGATTTGAAGTGCGATAGAGGCTATTAAAAATTCAATTAAGAAAGCAGCCTTCGATGGTGAACATCGTTTAAAGGAACTCTTCTCTACCGGAGCTCGGGTATCAGCCTGTGAAGCTGTAAGCTCAACAGTTCGGCGCGAGTGTCAATGAAACCGACATTCCATGCAATTGATAATGAGGCACAAATCAAATCCATGCAATTGATCTCAGCGGAGGAGCAGGTATTCAAAGTTGTAGTAGTTAGTGCGAGATTTTCAATCAAACTGTACCAGTGCTTCACTGGCACGGGAAATAGTCTTCAAGTAACAGCAGAGGAGTTAAAATAGAAGTAACTGAAAAAAAATGCAAGTATTCAATGCATTCAAACACGGAACTGTTAACCATCACAATCGGAACAATGTATGGTTAGGGAATCTTATTTTCCAGCGGATGAGAAGAAAGGGGAAAACCACCTGATGGTATGAGTTGGCCCAAATCAAATCTAACCACCTGATGGTCATAAAAGAAATACGCTCTTTAAAAAATACAATTTGTTCCTTTGTTAACTATTTCCAACAGACATCGTTTGCCACTGGGGAACGAACATGTCTTTCAACATCGTTCCGATGGAAAGGAGGCCCGAATCAAAATTAAACCTAGTCTATTTCTAGTTCCAAATAAGCATGGTTTGACGTTCGATTAAGATTAAGGGTTTGATTTTTGATTGGATTTGGGCCTCACTTCCACCAGAGAAGATTAAGGGTTTATCACCACCGGAGCCTCAATGCGAGTCATCGCAAGCTTCCCAGTAGATTAGTTTGAGTTATGAAAGTCGTAGTGGTAGTTGCATCTGAAGTCCACCGGAGCCCCAAACTCTTGGAACAGCAATTTGTGTTGCCTGACCTGAAATTTGGCTCAAAAGCCGCACCGAAAGAGAGACGTTGAAATGATCTTATTCAAATTTGACTTCGACATAATTTCCACCGGAGTCTATACGTGAGCCATCGTATGTTGACATGAACATGGTTTGATTTAGAAACAAATAGAACGAATTAAAGCTTAAAGATTTGAAATTCAGATAGGAATGATGCAGTGCACGACATTTAGAAAGTACTCAGACAGGGCGGGAAAAAGCAACACCTGCAAGATGGCCGCCGAATTCGAAGTCTGATCTTGAAGAAAAAAAGCCGACAAAGGGCTCGTCGTATGACGTTCTTTCATTTCAGTTATAAATCATTAATCCAGGCGTAATTGACGAAGCCTTGGGTTATTCGAAAAACAAAAACAAATCTCTGAAGCTCCAATTTAACAAGATGGTACTCTACAAGAACTACTAAGTTATGTATTCAAGGTCATGAAAGCTTCACAACTGCAGTAAAAGTTCAGTTTGCTGAGCTTAAACACTTGTGGAATCATGGCCCAAAACCTTTTCGAATGATAGACTCATCTTACCGCCCTACGGGGGAGTCTGCATTAACTTCGCGTTGGGACTCCGGTGGAACATGCAAGCAGAAAAAAAAAAAAATAGACTAGTCTTATTCTACGAACAGAGCCCTACGGGGGAGCCTATTATGACTCACGTTGAGGCTCTGATAGAAGTGGGGCTTGAATCAAATCTACGAACCGAATAACAGTATTGTAACACAATAGGTTCCTTCGCGGGGGCAAGGAGAAGTCATTCACGGAAATTGTGAAGGACTTTTTTTCCGCAGTTATTGTACAAATTTAGGCCTGGTCGGACCCTTCAGCGCAACAGGGGGCTAATGTTTCGCACATGTACGAATGCAGGAGAGGATTGCGAAGTGCACCTTGCCGTAGGTTACCCCCCCTTCTGGGAGATTAGGCCTTGCATTTGTATCTGAAGAATCGGAATTCATTAGGAAGCCACGTTCACTCAAATGCGATAATAGAAATCAATCTCCTGTTGAACTACTCTAAGGAAAGGAGGTCCTTTACATCATTCAAGTTTAACCATTAACGAATAAATAAGTAATTTCCAACAACAATTAATTTACCACAACGTTTTGCTGGGGTCATTTCTAAGCATGGCTTCTAAATAAATTGGGCACGTTCGACTGCACTATGTTTTGATGCATGGAATAATAGAATAGTTGAAGAATTTTTTGATGATTTTTCTCATGGTACTCTTCTAAAACAGTCATGCACGAGTCTGTATCATATCGAAACAACCAGTGCAACCTGCACACAGGTATATGTTCTTTGCGCTGACAAGCCTCCAACATGTACAAAGACGTTTAAAGACACACTATGACAGACAAGAGTATGTTAGACCAAGGAACTCGTACACTTAGGTGGTCAAATATCTTATCGTACTTAGAGGCGGAAATTATCATTAGTTTAGTTAGTGGTAGATATTTATAGTTATCACAGGGTCACGATTGCATCACAAACATCAAGAGAAGCTCCACCATTCAACGCGCCTTAATGTTTAGGGATAACATAGTGGAGCAGAGTACAATTCGCATGGGAGGGTAATTGATTACATGCGTCACGCCACTTCACCGATCTCCCAATATAATTAGGCCATTTGTAACCAGCATCAACCACATAAACCCTCATTTCTCTACACCAGAGACAAGGGTTAGAAGTTTATATATCACAATATAATTAGGCCAGCATATATATCCAGAATCAATCTTTTTTTTTTTGCCCTCATGCCTCTACACCAGAGACAGCGGCGATTCTATTAGTAGAAGTAGTTTCTTCTGTTCTGTTTCCACCCGCGCCCTACGGGGGAGCCTATTATGACTCACGTTGAGGCTCTGGTGGAAATGAGGCCCAAATCAATCAATCTGTTTCCACCGGAGCTCCAACGTGTAGACACCGAGTGCTCCCCCGTAGGACACGAGGATCCGTTTATTCTGCACAGCTTCGTGCACGAAGTTACGTTGAAATTCACCATTAATACGCAGGGAGGACAGCGAGTTCAGGATCAGAGATGATTCAACTTCGTTACTTTCACACGGCTTCATATAGTTCGGTGTGTTTTCCGAAAACGATCAGTTTTTTTTCGGTGTTCTGTTTCTGTGAGCAGGCGTTGAAAGTTGCACGGGGGGCTCAAGTAGGCTCGTCGGGCTGCTGCGAGTGCATCACAATCAATATGTAAGTGTTTCTCACCGATTGTCCCGTGCATAGACAGTTAATGACCACTTGGTCTCCCCCATTAGAAAACCTGGCGTCCCACTCTCCCACGGATGGTTTAACTGCAAGCATTTTTTGTCCAATTTGTTGCCAAGTCTTTCCATCGTGATGTTATACTGAGTTGATGACTGAGAACCAGTCTCAGTAATGTATGGAGATGAATTGTTCTTGCTGGGTAGTCACTCGTTTAGCGAGCGAATCTCTGCGCTCGTTTCCTCTTATTCTAACGTGTCCAGGGATCCAGCAGAACTCGACCGCTTGGCCCGTCTAGAACTTAGTGAATAGGTGCATTTTTCTAAAGGCAGGATGATCAAAGTGCAGAGTTTTCAGCTGGGTGAAAACACTCAGACTGTCTGAAAATATAACATATTTGGGGGGGCGGTCACTTTCTGTAATGGAGATGGACAATTCGAGTGCGTGCAGCTCTGCATAGAATACAGAGGCCTCTTTGGGTACTGTGGCCGAACGCGAGGTCCCTTCGCCTACGGCGGCAGCTCCCACTCCGTCCGATATTTT
Organism: Gammarus roeselii; assembly: GCA_016164225.1. Classification (NCBI taxonomy): domain Eukaryota; kingdom Metazoa; phylum Arthropoda; class Malacostraca; order Amphipoda; family Gammaridae; genus Gammarus; species Gammarus roeselii. Next base: position 20,967 of record SDVV010001092.1, on the reverse strand, counting down.
GGAGCCGTCAGTGAAAACATGCCGGTGGACAAGTACTACAAAGTGTTTCGATTAATAGTGTTGACTAACTGAGCCCAGCTTTCACGTTCCTTCTCCACTCGAAGTTTTCAGTTTACAGCAGATGCCCTTTTCCACGCTACTCGGTTCCTGGGGGACCGTGCGCGTCGGTAGGCATTGTATAGCCTTTCACTTCTATCTCATGCTTCTTGCACCTCTCGGCGCCACCATGGTTTCGGAAAGAAGGTTGAAGGGGCACATAGGGGAATGCTTGTCTCGGCTGCAGCTTGAAACTTTTCGTATAGATGGGCGAAGAGGTTGTGTTCCGAATTTTTTTCGGGGAAGCCATTCATATCGCTATACGCGATGTGTGCCGAGTATTCCACCCAGCTGGCTTTCCGGTAGTTGAATCGAAGTTCTTGTGGGGCAGGGTCTCTTGGTTGGTTGATAAAAAGCGATATGATGACTGGGTTATGGTCGCTGTCGTGTGTTGAAGGCAAAACTCCCCAAACGAGTTGGGGTGCCGAAGTGGGGGAGCATATGGATGAATCGATGGCAGTTTCGTTTTCGGGGGTGATTCGGGTAGGTTGTCCGTCATTGAGAAGGACCAGCTTGTGAGTGTTTATGGTGTTAGCCATTATCACTCCCCTGGGGTCTGCTCTCACGCATCCCCATGTTTCATGGTAGCTGTTGAAGTCTCTAAGGAGGAGTATTAGCGAGGGCAGTTGATTTAGCAATTCGGTCATTAGTGTCTCCGAGAGGTCATGGGTTCTTGATGAGTAGATGGGACCACTGTTATTGGCCTCGAGACGTATGTCTTTATAGCGATAGCTTGGAGTTTTATCCTCAGAGGAAGGGGGAGGTGAGGTACGCTTTGGTGGATCATAAGTGCCACTCCGCCGTAGCAGTCACTTTGGTGTGGTTTTCGCGGCGGTGTATGATATATTGGAGGATTCTGAAGGTGGCGGTCTCTCGGAGTTTGATCTCTTGGAGGCTTCTTACCAAAGGTTTATGGGTGGTGATTAAGGATAGTAATTAGTTTTTCTTGTTTTCGAGTCCCTGGCAGTTCCACTGAAGTATTTTGGTGTTCATTTTGAAAGCTGTTCACCCTCAGGTCTTGATGATCTAGAGTGGTCACGTGATTTGCTAGAGCTTTTGTGGTGCTCGCGTTTTTGAGTTTGCCCAGGGGCTCCGGGTCGGGAGTGTTCAAGGGGAATGCCCGCCTTCTGTGGAAGGCGGTTTGCTGTGATTACTGCGGTCGCGGCTGCGAGTGCTCTTGTGGGAAGACGAGGGTGTCTGCTCTTTCTGTTTGCTTTGTGAGCGAGTGCGCTCTTCTTCTGTGGTAGCCTTTTTGATCTGCGTGAGTATTTGTGTGGAGTGCGAGGTATTTGGGCCAGGTAAGATGACTGGTTGTTAAGAGGTCTCGCGTATGAATTTTTCGAGATAAGCGCCGTCGGCGAGGCCATGATCGTTCTCGCTGGTGGCGTGTTCGTGAGTCGGGTTTGTTAACGGGGGATCGTGTCCCTCGCAGTGGTTTCCCACGAATGAAGCCGCATTTGAGACAGGTAGAGGTAGTTCTGGATTTTTGTCTTGGCAGCCGTTATTTGAGAGTTGTTGCTGATCTTTTTGCTCAGTGGCGCCTGGGTATCGGAGGCTTCTTCATCTCTTTGCCTTTTCGTTTTTATAGAAGTGAGCCTTGCTGCGTGGTCAACTGCGGGGGATGCATCCATCTCGTCGTCCTCCTGAGCACCGCATAAATTATTTCCAGAACTGTGCGTCTCTGGTGCAGAGGCGGCCGCTGGGCTGAGAGAGGAAGCACTGCAGCCATGTAGGAGTGTTGGAGTCTTGTTACGATGTTGTCCTGATGATGTGTGGATGTCGTCGGGGGAGTTTGGTTGGATTGTCGATTTGACTGCATTGGCATAATTGAGGCAGTTTGGGTTATCGTCTTCCCAGATTTGGATGGCTTGTTCCCGTGTAACTCTGCGCTCGTTTTGTGTGATTGTTATTTCTTTTTGGTCCACGTATACTGGGCACTCGCGGTCACCTACCTCACGGTAGCATGAGCAGTGGGAACATTTAGGGTAGCGGGCTGTGCAGTCTTCTGTCGTGCTCGCCAGCGCATTTCTTGCAACGTTGGAGTGTAGGTGGCTGGCAGTATGCGATGACGTGGCCGAATTCAAGGCATTTTTGCACATAGGGGGCCATGTTGCTACTGGTTAAGTTTTGGTTCTTCCTTGTTCACCCGGGATGACTGTGAATTCCGGTGCGTCGAGTCCTGGAAAGGTAATTTGGTATGCAGTAGAACTTGCGTTACGTGATTTTATCCATGTTGCTTGACGGACTTCGGTAACTCGCCGTAATACTCAGCTAGACCTTCAGCGAAAGCACCGAGTTCGGTTGTAGGTGTGTAACTGGAGGTATATATAATTCGTTTGGTATCGTTGAAGAACGGATGCATTTCAAATGTAACTTTTTGTTTGTTTATGTGGGTAATCTTTTGTATAGCGTTACTTTGTTCACGTTATAAGACGCAGGTCAGATATTTCTTTTCCCGTCGTTGAATTTCTTTCGGTTTTCCTCCTAATTGTTTGGTGAGTGACTTCATCATTATAAATGGATTAGTTGAAAAGACAACTTTGCTTGCACCACTTTCGTTGAACGTTATGAGGAAGTGTGTGGGAAATGGTGCCTGTCTCGTCTCCCGGGTAGGAGGGTCTTTCTGGGAAGAGCACATAGAGACTACTGCCTCTCATCGCCCGACTCCGTGTTCTATCTGGTATTGCAGGATCGCTCTCTCCGTCTCCTTCTCTGGGCAATCTCTATGTCCGGTGAGGTGTCCGTCTACTTAGCAGTAAAAACAGTGCAGTTCTTCGGACTGGCACGACTGGGGATCTTCCCGTTTGTTATGGTCGTCCTGGGAGCAGTTTGAGCATCATTGCTTACCAATACAGTTTCCTCTCGTGAGTCCGTATTTCTGGCATTTATAACATCGCATCGGACGTCTCTCAAATGGTGTAACCTTAATTTTGGTGGCGCAGAAGGGAATGTCTAGATATTTTGGTGGAGTATGGCAGTTAATTTTTAGTATGAGGGCTGTGGTAGTCTTTCTCCTTGGTGTGATCTTTGGTGCGATTTCTGCTTCGACAACGCAGTCCTCGTATTGAACGAGTCCAGCGATGAACTCCTCGATTTCCTCCTTCGGGATATTCTCAGCTTAGATCAAACCTGAACTTGTAGAGAAAGTCAGGTGCGGCACTATTTTGCATGGCTTTCCACTGAGTCTAGTTTTGGAGAGAATCGTGTCACTTTGAAGTTTTGTGTCTACTCTGATGGCAAAACCTTCGTCGCCGCTGTTGGCGACGCTCAGGACTGGGCGGCCAGTGAAAGAGCCTAGCTCTTTTCGCAGAGTGTATGGACAAATATCCGGTCTGTCTTTGGCGTCGAACGTGATCTTCGGGAAAGGTATGACTAACATTGTCAAGTTTTGTTCATTGAATGACGTGTATTGCTTCCTCCTTGCAGCCCTCAGAGCTCGGTTGGGGTTTTTGTGGGGTGAAGAGTTGTTGAAGTTGTCGTCGGACGTAGAGGCAGAAGTACTTGCGTAATTTGCGGGTTCTTTAGTTAGTTGGTTCTTTACTAGTTCGTGGATAAGGAGAAAAATAGCCTTGACATGGCCCTTGAGCCTCGTTAGACAGTCGTCAATTGTGCTAGGTCCTGCGGCGAAAACTTCTTCTTTCTGCTCATAGAGGCCGGTCGCTTGGCTTAGTAGGTTCCTGATTTCCTGGACGCTCCTGGTCAACTCGTCGATGCGGTCGTCTCTCCGGTCATCTTCAGCTGAGGTAGCACTGATCATCTTGAAGAGGCTGACGTTCTTGGCCGTTGGAATCTTGGTCTTCGTTACTCTGGAGGGGGTGCTGGTCTCTCCCGGGTGGGGCTTCCTCCTTCCCCCATTGGACCCCTGGTTCACGCCAGGGGACAGGAGGCTCACTCTTAAAGGCCTCTTGACCGGCTTTACAGATTCTAAGGTTAACGTTAATTTGATTTTATTTGGGCCTCATTTCCACCAGAGCCTCAACTACGTTAATTGAACACTTTGCAAGCAAAACAAACGTGTGGTTTAAGGTCCCAGCACAAACTAGGGACCAGCCTGTGGTATCTAAGGGGTTCTCGGTTAATAATCAGAACGTGAACAAACGCGAATTCCCGGCGGGTTCTAGTTTAATTAATTCCCTCCATCTGGGCCTCTACAACGCCTTCTCCGACAATACTCTTCCAGTATAGCAAGGTCTTCGTCTACACCCTTCCCCTCAAATATTTGTCATTTGTATACATAATGCAATTTTGAAAAGACAAATATTCTCAATTATTAGTAGTCAATTGATCCACGCTGTGTCTTTCACTTAGAGATATGTACTCGATAAATCGATCTGTAACCTGTATTGAAGAAATATAAAAAGTACCTCTCTCTCTCTAAGTTTCATTTTATTCTGTTAATTAATATTTTTTAAAACTCACGCTTTTCTTCAAACTCTCCCTAAAAGCCACCGCACAAGATGTTCAAACTCCCATTAACCTCGAGCCTTCTGATTGACGAGTCATGCCTCCTCGGGATTTCAGCCAATGAAGTCGCACTCTCCTGCTTGTTCATTGGCTGAAATCTCGAGGAGGTATGACTAATCAATCAAAAGGCTCAAAGCTTTCGGGACTTTGAATAACGTGTGCGGAGGCTTTAAGAATATCAAACAAAGAAACCCGACACAGAAAATTTAACGAAAATATTTCAAGAAGCTTCCTTTACAAGAAAACAATTATCTGGCTATTTAATATAGAATACGTTTAAATCAACAAATTGTAAGTCCTTATTATGAACCAAATAGATAACGCACCTTGATTTTATTAGATTAAAGGGGTCCATCTCCATCAGGGAATCAGTTTTGCCTATTTGTTAAGACAACCGCATACGATGGAAAATCATATTTGAGGAAGCTTCTCATCAGACACCACTGCAGGCCATTTTATACAGCTGCTGTAGATAAGTAGTGGCCTAGGTTCTTCCAGAGCCTCAGGTTAATTACATGTAGACCACAGTGTAAGAAGTCACGGCCCCTAAAGGTTCTATGCTCAACCAGAGCTTCAATTACCCTAACATGTTGATTTGGATCACACACGCGAGGGTTTATAAGTGTTCTATATCACAAAACTTAACGCATCATGAACATAACGTGTCTCCTTTGGCAGAAGCTGCACGGGCTACACTCACACAAGTTCACAAGAGTTACCTGAACGAACCAGCGGAAGCCCGACATGACGGTCATTTTGAGTGCGCAAAGATTGAACATGGATGATTGAATTCCTAGATAATGAAATCTTTTCAAAGCTTTGCATTATGCGATACATGGATCAATTTAGATAATGGGACTCTCCTCCACGGTGCTGTGCGGGTTAGCCTACGTAAGTTAATCCGTAGAGCACGGCGAGACACGGAGCTCGCATTATTTCGCCCTCTGTGGTGGAAGGGAAAGATGATCAGCCAAGATTTGATTCAACATTAAAAACCTACGCAAGCTCTCCACAAACATATTAATTTGATCCTGAATATACAGCTCAAACACTAACTCTTAACCTTTCATTAGTTATAGATGAGATTTGATTGACCAGGGATTCTAGCCTAGTTTAATAAATTATAGCAGCTTGTCTATCAATAAGTGAGTTTGGTGACGTTTACAGGGTCACAACGTATTACCGGGGTTCGAGGTTGTGGATTAGCTGCTAGGTTTGGGCCCAACAAAGGGGGATGAGCGGAGCGACCAAATGTTTTACATCAATTATTTCGATAATGTTCACAGATACCTGCTTGCAGTAGATACCAAATTGTTACTCAAGCGTGTTCTCCTTACGTTCGACAAAACGCACCAGGGCGCATCAACTTTGAAAATTGATTGTACAGAACTGTATATACATCTTTCCAAGACTCAATACTGCCCAAAGGAAGCGTTCCACGCAAGAATTGGATCCTACGTTTGGAGTATCTATGGAGGCACAAGGTAGCAGTAATAATAACACGTATAATGTGCATTGAGATATATACAAGTTAGCTACGTAGATACTTATATAGCGTCTTTTATTCATCGAATTCACGGGTTACTTTGGAATAAACTATACAAGATAATAATCACAATATGTAACAAGTGAAACTAATAAAAATAATAAAAGGGAAAACAATACTATAGACCACCATCCTCCCAAAGATGGCGGTCAGTAGTTGCTACAATCCATCGGGTTACTACCGCCCCTGTAACCGAATGCAGTGTGGAGCAAAATACATCATTTAGATGCACTTTCTCATAATTGTGACCTAAAATTTCTCAGAAATCAGAAAAAGTGCTGAAAAATTTATCTAGATTCAATATTTTGCCCATGAGCGATATTGTTGCTGCACATTAACAGCAACAGACGAAGAGTGCCGATCACTGCACTGCACCTTCGCCACAATAATGCTACGCGTTCAGCGCTTTAGCCAGTTCTGTATTCTGCAAGAAGTCCTTTTCCTCCGCGTATCCGCTCTCCTCACTGATATTGTCGGGCTCCTCTGCATCTTCCACACTGAGGCTACTCAAGTCCCTGGTATGGTGGCCTGTGCCGTCCATAACTGACTCCACCAACCCCATCATGCAACGGCGACCTCGCATCCCTCTCGCACTACCTTCTCGAGCCAAGCAGTCTTCCTGAGGCCCCGTCTCGGTCCCGTTGTCCGAACAGCCGCCACAGGAAGAGCCGCACGAGTCACAGTGAGAGCCAAGACTCTCTGGTTGATCTGACGTGAGGGATTCCTCAGCGGTGTTGGCCCCGGGGCGAGGGTCACTAGGCAGGCTGAGCTGCCTAGCGAGGGAGGAGCTCAAGCTGTTCAAAAGGCTTAGGGTGTCCTCGGTCGTGTGAGGTCGATCTAACACTGTTTCTGTGGTGTCTGTACTTGTTAAGGATGAGCTCAAGTCGTCATCGGTGTTGTCACTCAGAGCTCTACCAACACTTTCTTGAGATTTTGTTACTAGAGGGTTCCTCCGAAATGGAGCACCGCCACCTCTCGAAGATGACATGACGTTGGTACAACTACTGCCCTCTATCCGTACTTCTTGACTATGGTTTTGAATAATATTGGTGGTTTCCTCGTCGTTACTGTCGTAGTCATCGTCATCGTCGAAGTCGTTTAAATCTAAAGAGTCGTGATCGAAGCTTGTATCAACGCTTATCGACCTGATGAAACGTCTTTTAAGGACAGGAGGTTTGGCGCTCTGCGGTTGTGGACGAGAATAGACGTATAACAATCGCTTATTATTATGACTACTACTGAGATTAGTACTTGGAACATTGTTACTATTATCATTACTGTTAGTACTGATAATTAAACTATTATTATTACTACCACTCCTTCTACCGCTACCACTATAATCACTATTGTTACTGCTAATTCCACTATCACCGCCGCCACCACCACTACTACTGCTGCTGCTGCTGCTACTGGCGACAGATTTGGACGCTCTGTCTGAGAATTTCCTTGCCGGTCTCCTAGTTCTGTCAACTGCTGGCGTCTCCGAAGACTCTCGAGTGCTGTGGATTCCTTTCTGCGAGGCGGAGCGCGCGAGCAGGCAGTCTGTGGAGAGCTCGACGCTTCCGTTGGCGTAGTGCACGATGTCGGACATGGTCTCTGAGGAGGCAATAGAGTTGACGGGCGAGCAGTGCACCGCCCGACCCGTTGCGCCTTCGCTAACCGCTTCCAGTTCGTCCTCCTCCTCAATGGGCGAGTCCTCCTCTTCCTCCTCCTCGATTGTTTCTTCGATAGAACCAAGCTTCGGAGCACTCTTGGATCGTTCAAGCGGTGGCCGATAGTTTGTGGTGCCAGTGGAGAGTAAAACCTGTCAACAGAATTGGCATGAGAACAGAGTAGCAGAACTTTTGCAAAAGAATTGATTAGAACCGGTTAGAAGGACTTGGCACACATGTTTCATGCTAGAACACGTGTAGGAAGATTTCGAAAAAGGGTTTTTGTTCGAATCGATGTAGATACACAGATGCAAACGCAAGTAGTAGTTTCTTCTGTTTTCCACCGGAGCTCCAACGTGTAGTCAGAGTGCTCCTCCGTAGGGCACGATGATCCGGTGATTCTGCACAGCTTCGTGCACGAAGTTAAGTAAGCAAACGCAAGGCCGAATCCACCAAAATGAGGGTGGACGAAGGCAAGGCACACCTCACACTCCTGTCGTACACTCGCATTCATACCAATCCTTAGCCCTTTAGCGCTACAGGGTCCGGCCAGCACCTCGTAACACACTTCAGGACCAGCGTCTGCAGCAAGCCTACAACAGTATTTAGTAGTTTACTCCTTCTGCGTCATAATTGCTTCTACACACATCACGATTATCAACGAGACGACAAGAGGGAGAATGCCCATCACGGCCGCTTCAGAATTCATCCATTCACAACTATTCTCCACTCACACGTATCAATAGCACACTCGCGTCTTTCCTCCCCAGCTCTAGTCCTACGTCCACTTACCTCCGCTTTCATCACCAATCTCCCACCTTCCCTCACCATGTGCCTGGACCACCTCAGAACACGTTCCTCTACTCAGTCATCTCATTCGACGTCACTATCACTCTGCGTCATACCTCTCAAACACTTCATCAAGAAGACATTCAACCTTCTTCTCGCATCCGCACTTGCCCCCCTCCCGTTTCGTCTAAGCCCATTAGAGCGCAGTCGAGACAAGTACTCTCTCATACACTCTCTTTGCTTTCTTACCCAATATCCTCCGCTCATTACACTCTTCAGTACACCCAACACTTAACTTCCTTCTTTCACATCAGATTTCGCCTCAGTTTCCAGTAGTCCAGCATTTCCACAAAAGAGCCCAGGTACTTTAAACGCTAGATTTCCTCAAATACCTCTCCAATTAGGCGGACACTGATCCCGATAGCACAGTCATTTCTCGAACATCTCATGTTATTACTCATACCCACATTAACTCGCAGCTCTCTCCTCTCGCACACTCTAGCAAACTCCTATACTAGCCTACACAACTTCTCCGAATCTGCCATTAGTGGCGTGTTTTGCAAACAGCCACAGACGCAACCGTTAACCTAGTTCATTTGCTTTTAACAACTCTAGACCCGGATCCTTTACACTCGCGTTCACCTCCAAGTACTACACCAATTTAGTGGTTGAACAGCCACGGAGACATAACGCAACCTCATCTCAGTCCCACTTCCATTGGGAACCAAGCACTTACCTCGCTCCCTGCTCTAACATACTCTGCTGACAAAACATAGAAACTCAGAACCGCTCTCATAAAATTTTCGCATACTCCATACACACGTAACACCCTCCACAACGCCTCCCTGTCGATGCTATCGTAGGACTTTCCAGATCCATGAAGACCAAGAAGACATTCTTTCCTTTCGCTGGGTACTTTCACAGACTTGTCTCACCACAAAAATCTGATTTGTACACCCTCTACAACTTTTGTACACCCTCTACAACTTCTAAATCCATCTTGTTCATCACCAGTCGCACAATCCGAACAGCCTCTAATCCTCTTGACTTCTGATGCCTCTCGAGTTGTTGCATTTATTTCTATCTTTGCCTTTCTATAGCGGAACTAGATTCATTAACGGGCTCTTCTTCACCGGTGCTCCGCACGCAGAAGAAACTATATATGAGACTCCTATTCACTAGAGAATCTTATCAGATATAAAACTTGGACAGAGGGTCATAGGTTAAAACAGGTACAGAAGCGAAAGAAAATTCGTGCAATATTATTAAAAATTATATAAAATATTCAATGATCATTTTCCACTTGATAGTTGAACTCATAAAAAATTTGATAGATTTTATTAATTTCTCTACGAAGATGAATTCCACATGGGAAAAGAAAAAGTTTTGTTTCTTTCGGTTCTAGACTAATCACATTGGGATATTCTTTTGCTACTGTACAGTACGGCTTAGGGAATATGACGTTTAAATAGAACAAGTCGGTGTACTTAGACTATGCGCTAGCTTTCAGTTCAGCAAGAATTTTGGTTTCCGGGAAGGTGTTATTGCCTTCTTGAGAACGTCTTTTATAACAGGTTCCAACTACAAACATTTCGCCGAGTAGTAATACACATCGCACGATTGACTACACGTATGAGAAACAATGTTATGTTTTTTCCGCACAAGTTCAGTTTCACATCCCGCGCAAGGTTTAAAGGCACGAGCCTACTTTCAATCTTGCTTAAATTCTGGATAACGAACGACCAACGAAGATCATCAAATTACTCCACAGAACTGAACTGAGCGACAGGGTAACGACAAATACCAACTGCACCACACCCACGCACACCAGGGGGCTGAACTTCGCAGGGGGATTCATGAGGTCTCACTTATGAGTAACGTCTCTTTTACTCCAGTAGCAGTTTGGAATTGTATCTCTTTTACAAAAGAAAATTTCGCCTTATGAAAGGGATCTCAGGAGGACTGTGCTTTACCTTGCGCGTGGGCAGCGTCGCGTTGTCGTAGATGGCGTGGACGAGCGAGAGGCGAGCGTTCTGTCTGATCACCTTCTCGCGCCTAAACTCGTGCAGGGCGAGAGTGAGACGTTCCTTCAACTGACCCGCCATCACCTAGTGGAGCAGAGGGGGTATGAGGGAACACTGGGTGGGGGGTGGGGGAGCATATCAGCCTCGTCTGGATACACTACCGCAAACTTGCATTAGATTAGACAATAAATAAGTTCATTTCATAAGACGTTGGGCGGGTGTTTAGTTCAGAGCCTGCAATGCTTCCGCACTGTCGAGCCCCAGCCTCATCGATTATAGTGTTTGGTATAGAAGGGCAAGTGATTGCAATTCAATTGTGAAGAAATGGAGGAACACAACCATGTACTTGAATAATTTTCAGAGCGGTTTGATTCATGAACTAACATGTCTGATCAAGGAAAGAGTTGTGGGCTATGGCGCTTTTACACTTCCGGAAGAGAAGTGATCAACAACGTCTTGTGAATATGTACGGGAATTTTCAGAAATGTCCACGCCAAAGAAAGGGCTTTATAGCATTTTTGAGATCTTGCCTAGTAACCAAATCAGGAAAACAAATTATCCCGTAGCAGGGAATTACTATTACTACGTTCACTCTGAGCACTCGAGAGTCCTTCTATTACAAAACTCAACATTTCCTTTTACTCCTTGAAGAGTTGAGTTACCAGCGAGGAACAATACTCTGTCTACCACGAGACCATTTAATTCACCGCTGTTTCCAAGTGCTTACATGTGTTAGAAGACAATAACAATAGGATTTTGGCCTAAACTAGGTTGCTTAGGGTTAAAAAGAGAGCATCATGAATTTGCGTAGTTTCTATATTAAAAGATAGAAAAATGAAAGGTTGTGTAATAGGAAACGCCATTTCACGATGATACTCGAAACAACTCAAATGAGCACCTGAAGAGAACGCCATCGACCCACGATGTGGATTTGAGATTGTCTCTCGTTTCCTTCCCAGCTTAACCAATGGCGACTGGTGCCATTGCTAGACGCCGTTTTGCAACGAGTTACCAATGAGAAATCCCTCTATTCAGACCGTTCTGGTTCCAATGCCGAGCACTATTCTGAATGTCTAACCTCTAGCCAGATAAGGGTTTAGTGACATGATATTTTGAACTCATTTTCAACAGCAAATGAAGCGGAATATATTGGAATAACAAGGGTTACCAGTTTAAAATTAGTGCGACCGGGTACCTAAGTTTCTAAATTATATTCGAGCGACTGTGTAATAATTTTTCCAAGTTTTTTTTGGACTAAATTAGTGCGACCGGATACAAAGGTTTCTATATTTATATCAGATTAGAGCGACCACGTGCCAGGCTTCCTATCGTAGCAGCAAAGCGGACCTATCAGATTAGAGCGACCACGTGCCAGGCTTCCTATCGTAGCAGCAAAGCGGACCTGTTAGATTAGAGTGACCAAGATTGTTAGGCAACCAATGTCCTCAATGCGCCGTAGGCCTAATTAGATATTAATGACGCACATGGCATCGTCAGCCTGTGCGTGCGATATTGAAATGCCCCAGTCATCGAGGACTGTAAAATAATGTTGTTCTTGTCGTGTATAAGCGGACTTATATTAGACAGGTACCTGTGCCTTATCACTCCTGTGGCACAGCACAGCGTGGCACCTCAGCTCCTGCTTCAGCTTGCGGCCCTCATGACGGTAGACCCAGCAGAACACCTTCGGGTAGGCGGGGTGGGCGCCACAGTACGTCACCCTGTGAGCCCAGTACTCCGTCAAGCCGTGCTCCTTCGTCACCGCTCGCAGACCAGAGCTACAGATGGTGATCTGAAACACACGAGAGGTTAGGTTAAACTAAATTTTGTTAGGTCATGTGAAGCAAATTTAGGTTGTTGGAGTTTACGTACAGCAGCGAAAGAAAATTCGTTTATGATCTAAGATAACGAGGAATCTTCAATGACCATTTTCCGATCGATATTTGAACTCATCGGAAATATGATTGATATTATCCATCAAAAAGCTTTGACCAAACACAGTACCGTGAGAAAATTTAAATAAAAAGTTTTATTCCACGTGGGATAAGTCGAGTTGGTTTTTTTCGGTTAAAAACTAACCATAAATTAATTTTCTTTCGATACTGTACTTTAGGAGACAATTCTTCATAGAAACGCACGTTAGTAAGTTATGCTTTCTTCTGGGGAAGATCTGTACTAACCGGAACCAACTCCAATAATCTGGTTAACTCTAATCGGGGCTCCTTCTGATTGAATCGTTCTGTTCCTTCTCCAAAACAATATCCCCACTAAACAATGTTGCGAGCTGGCACTGTACAAATAATAATTATAAAATATGGTAATGGAAGAAGTCGTTCATTGCATTTTGGCATTGAATGAAGATGCCTTTCTGCCTATCAGAAAAATAAATTACTATTTGTTTCACTTTGGCAATCAGTTTTTAAAGCAGCGCTGCGGTCAAATTTCCTCACCTTCATTATGATGTCTGAGCGGTTGCTCTGACAGTAGTTCCGCCAGAGCACTGAGAGAGGCTTGTCCACGCAACCATCACCTGGGGGCAAACGTTTACCAAATCTGTCACTGAGTTGGCCCATAAGACATAGAAAGGTCTTATTGCACTCATTTGATGAGGTGCGAATGCCCTGAAAAGATGCCTCCATCGTCTTTTTCAGAGGCCCCAAAAAATAGGGAGACCACTGGCCCCAACTCCGTTTGCCAGCGGGCTGTGGCATCCAACCATACCTACTGCCGCTTCCAGCCCCCTGCCGTTGGAATTTCGTTCCTTCAATGAGATTTGAAATACTTTACCTTAACGACGTAAGTCGGTGTTGCGCACGAAGCCTAGGCAAACGACAATATGGGCTGATTGTGAAAGTTTAGAGCATTGCAGTGCTACTATCAATAGAAGCTTTCCTAACAAGTAGCTGTTGGAGTCGATTACATCTGCGAAGATTACATGGCGAGTCCCCGCAAAATTCAGTAGGATTCCATTATCGGTCTCCAGCAAGACCACAAAAGAAAAAGAATTGGTCGGGCAGTACAGCACCTTCGACTCAGGACTTCAGCTTTCGAGATGCCAGCGTGTGAACAGAGTCATCATCTACTAACGGAACAGAATCTTTGAATGGTCAGTCAAGCTCCAGCAGAAAGAAGATCAGCAGTAAGACTTCTCAACTTACGCAGCGTTCAGCGAAGCATTCATGGTATCTTGAGAGTATCGTCAGGAATCAACTCTGTACCAAAACCTGTTGCACTCAAGCATCTCCATAACATAGTTCTGGTTTCATTATAGCATGGCTAAAGCGAGATGATACGATTACAATTAGGCAGCAATTCGGATTTGTAATGAGTTAGATCGTGAGAAGGTAATGTAACTCAAAACAGATTATATATGAAAAGCAGAGTACCAAAATAAAATTGCTGAAAATTTAAATTTCAGGATGGTTGTCATAACGTTGCTAAATAAATGATGCATTACGCATCACTGAACATTTTTAACTGAAACCCAATACAGAAAGCAACCAATGCTCAGAAAATTTGGGTTTTATCTTCGCAAAGGGAAGTGTCAATCACTGAAATGAAGCCAGACATCTCTTGTCCTATCCATGAACCAACAATCAATGCTCACCCTTAGCCCATCCGGTGAGCATGTTGCCGAGGTAGATCACTTTGTAGGAAGGGTCCCGCTCGCTGATAGTGGCACTGCGCTTGCGCCACAGTTTGCGTAGACTCAGGTTAGGCATCCTGGACGACTTCAGAGAGAACGTCCTCGGTGCTGTGACCCCACTCCAACAACTCTTTTCTTGGGCGACCAGAGATCTGTCCGCTTCCAAGAACACTTGGTGCAGGCGTTGAACGAGCCAAATCCTTCAACTGGCAACACCGAGTGAAGAACGTCCTTTCGCAAATTCAAAGAATAACTTACACTTCGGAGGTCGTAGTTTAACAATAACACCAAATATGACTCCTGGCTTGGTGTTTTTTTATTCGTCCAGAAATTCGATAGTCCTATTTTAATGCAATCTAATAGTTGGGTTAGTTTCTGGATTGGCAAGTGTGATCCAACAGAGTATGAATCTAAAACCACAGAATACGACTGACTGGTTGAATGTTCGACGATGCGCGCTGTCACTGTGCAAAAAAATCAGTTTCAACTTGCCAACTTTGGAAGCTCGTTTGTTTTGAAGATTGTTAAAATTGTGAGCAAAAAAACTGCCCCTACGCTGACTAGTAAGGATTAAACAACTAACAACGCTATATTGAAGCGACGCGTCAGTCTAGGCTGCAACTTCTATTGCTTAGAAGCAATGCAGTAGAGCACTATCGATAAACGACACTGAAGAGACACGATCTAACAACTACTACATTACAAGTTGAGCAACTTTGGGACCCACTTAAGGAGGGAGATTCACGATGTTCTTGGGATAAGTGAGTGCAACTCAGGTCACGGAGACCAATACCAGACCAGCACTGCAAAAACCACTCGGGAGATTGAGTCGTTGCCAACATACAGACAAACCAACGCTAGAGCAGAGGAGCGGTGGAGTAAATGCAAGCTCCGAAACTAGAACGACGGAGGCCACGTCTGATGTAACACTACAACTAGAGGTTACGAGTAGAAGGCAACGGATTGTGTTACATTGGAAAGGAAACAAAAGTTTCGAGGCAACTGCAGACTAGGAAATACTCGAAGCACCTACCACACTTATATTCTGTCGTACAAATAACCCTGCAAGAAATTAATGTCTGACAATTTAACGTTTCAGAAGAAGTGCTACTTGTGATCGGTGGGAGAGGTGTGGGGATGCGGGGGAGAGCAGTTTTAGAGGGTGAAGACCACCCTGACAAGCTCCCCCTACCTCACAACAGCCCAAGACAACCTGTGGAGAGATAAAAAAGTTGCATTAGAGGTAAAGCGTGTTAAGAAGATGGAATTTTATACATCATTAGCGAATCCCGGATGATCACAACAGCAACTAGGTACTTCTAAAAACATTGAGGATACCCGTTAAAAAATTCAACCAGATGCCACAACAGAGGCCACCACCCATAAAACTATCAGTTTTCGCTGTTTTCTGTTTGTTCAGTGGGCGATCTGAACGTCCTAAAAACCACCTACTTCAAGGCCACCCGTTAACTTCCTCCTTTTCGCCAACCAATAATCTTCCTCTCTCTTTCCACACCCATTCTCTTTCTTTTCGCACACCCCTAACATTGCCTCTTATTGCCCACCCATTCATACCTTACTCTTTCTTTTTCACCACCCATTATCTCGTTCTTTTCGCCCATCAAAATCGCTGCAACTAGAACAGCAGCCGCCTCCATATGCCCCATGAGGCAAGCAGCTTTAACACTAGACACAGCGGCCCCGGGAGGGCGCTGTGGAGCGTGCGCTGCCCACGGCAACACCGCGCACCCTTGGTGCCGTAAATAACTTTATCCCGGTCACGAAGGGCAGGAGATAAGTATATTTGTTTTCAAGGCCTCAATCAACGCTGGAAGAGGATGAGATTTCTCAAAGAAAAGGGAAAGGACGAGTCTGCAAGTATGTTCCTTGGTGGATGTATGTCGATAACACCACAATGGATGCCACGTTCCAGATTTCTCATTCAACTAGAAAGCAATATAATTTTGATCGGATTTGGTTTGGTTGAGACTTGTATAAATACCACTCGAGGTTGCCTCAACAAAAAGAAGGCTTTGTATCTATATGACGTCTATCGTGGTTTATTCATCCCTAAGCGTGAAAGGAGTGTTGAAATGTAATACAAGTCATGCCAAATATAAACACAACGGGCTAACTCTTGCCTTCTCAAGATTGTTAGGTTTTTGATCATTTAAGACGCGTCATCATTAGCCCTCCATCGCACAAAGGAGGTACTGAGGTACTAGACTTCGGTAACTCAGTCTTCAAATTCATCATCAAATTACAGTTGTGGATGAACTTGCACTGATACACAGCACCGTATGATGGTTTGACAACAGTAATTGTCATAAACGCCATTACGGTCCTTTGCTGGTCAACGGCACCTCACGGTGGTGAAGTGTACGTAGGCATCACCTACGTGCACTTCTCGGTGGTGAAGTGCACGAAGGCATCACCTACGTGCACTTCAGGGCGGTGAAGTGCACGTAGGCATCACCTGCAGGCAGTGAAGTGCACGTAGGCATCACCTGCGGGCGGTGAAGTGCACGTAGGCATCACCTACGTGTCTGGAAAGTAAGCGTTAAAGAGTTGACGCGTCCGTTTAGTGGGTCATAAAATGATTCATTCTCACCCACATTGCGACCCACATTATTGAGCGCACATCCGGGGTATAGGCTACTTGTCTCGAGCGACCATATCCTCTTTTTATCACAGTCACTTAGAGACGCTGTACACAATAAACTCAAACAACGTAATATTTACATTGATACATACGCCAATGTTTTATTGATTTATATACACGCGAAACCCTCTCACCCGCCCACACATCTATAAACATAAATTTGATTTATGGAAGAATAAAATATCGTTTATAAGACAATAAAATAACATCACGGATGGCAAGGCGCAGTCAATAAAATGCTTAGCGCAGTTAAATTACTTCTAAGTAAGACCCGCTAACTGTTCATTTGGACGGTGTTTTATTGATATGCCAACATATAAACATTCAACTTGCAGATACACAATTTGGACAAGACAAATGCGCAGGGGATTGAGGTAATCTAATGCTACCCATCTTAACAAGGAAATTGAGGCATTACCTTACCTTTTAAGAGTTGCTTTGGCTAACCCACCTGTGAGGAGTCATAGCTGCTATGCGGGTCGAGTGCAGCCCCGTGTGCAGACTCGTCAGCTTGACTACGCCGTACCGTCAGGGCGGTATGGTGTTCACAACAATGAGTGAATGAACCGTCAGCTGTGATGTAACTACATCGCTCACTCGTGATTTCTTCCTGCGAGTAACGGCTAAGAGTGCTCAGTTTGAGAGGCGTTTGTGTCTTCAAATGTAGTTTGTAGAAAATATAAGATAATAAAGTTCCCGTTGACGATTTTCGGGTGTAAAGAATTACACTTCAGGTTTAAATGAAGTTTGTGCACGATATTTGGTCCCTCCAAAGTTTCATTTGGAGACTGTCAAATGAGCAGGAGAATGTAAGGGTCGTCAAGCGGCCTCACATCGCACTCCAACGGTGACCTGAAACAAACGAACAATGCTGTAGGGTTTCATCCAATGTTTAGACACTAGACGTTCACATTTCCCAAAATGCCCCTTTACTTGTTTTCAATCTCAAAGCGTTTGTGATTCAAAGAAGGCCGCTGTGCTGAAACCAATGAAGCCTGCAGGTGTAAAGGAAACACATGCATAGACTGATACATGATAAAAACGGTACCAGTGAAAAGCTTTCACAATTTCAGAGTATTATGCATAAATGTCTTGTAAAAGAGTTACGGACTTTTTTCTTGTATAGCTGTTCTGAAGGCATTTATTTTAAAGCCTACTCATTCAATAAAAAATCCGCGTGTGTAAATAATCCAAGTCCGGTGCGGTCACGTGCATTCTTTGCCTCTCAAAGGACAAAACAAGAAGAAAACATCATGGTACCAAGGGTTTCACACATGGAGGGCCGCGAAGATTGTAAGCCTGCCACGGCACCAGACTGCTGCTGTAGTATATATTGGTCTTACCTGCAAAAACCTACGCATTTGCAAGTTTTCTATTCGCAAACACGTTCAAATCCCAAACCCCAAAACAACCACCCAGCTCTCGTTGTTGTTCCCCAACCTCCTTCCTCCCCCCTTTCACAAACATTGTTCCCCCCATTTCCGAACATAGCAGAGAGTCTTAAAGGCGCCCTCCCTCGATTGCCACGGCCGACACCCGCCGCGCAGTGCCATAGGGTGTGTACTGTCACTACGGATGACGCCACGAAAAACAGTGGGTGTCATCAGAAAATACACTGATCTTTCTGGTTTGGAGTTAACACTGTGCAACACACCCTTAATATGGGTCGACGTGTGACAGAGTGTATTGCCACCATGTCGACATGTGACAGAGTTTATTGCCACCATACAACACACTATAATGTCGCTTTGAAGCGAACTGTCACAATGTATATTGTCACAATGTATATTGTCATAATGTATATTGTCACAATGTATATTGTCACAATGTATATTGTCACAATGTATATTGTCACAATGTATATTGTCACAATGTATATTGTCACAATGTATATTGTCACAATGTATATCGTCACAATGTATATCATCACAATGTATATTGTCACAATGTATATTGTCACAATGTATATTGTCACAATGTATATTGTCACAATGTATATTGTCACAATGTATATTGTCACAATGTATATTGTCACAATGTATATTGTCACAATGTATATTGTCACCATCTCTAAGCAACACTGACACGAGGCAATCTGACGTTTGGTTCTTGAGGCACAGCTGGGCAGAATATACAAGTGAATATATTCTCAAAGTATATGTCCTCAGAAACATTATCGAAAAAGAGTATGTTCTGCCTATCCCAGTTGACCGTCTATCAGACGGCATCAACAGTCTAAGCCAGGCAACATAAGATCCGGATATATGAATTGATTTTGTTCAGACTGCATCGTCTGAATGACATCCACAATATGGGGCCTATTTGTGGGTACTTGCATACCCTGGGCATGTCCTTCGTACTTCTCAACTAGTTTTGATTGTGGCGTGTCATTCCCCTACACGCACATCTCGACATGTACCTCGACACATGTTCCAACACACGTTCCTCACAAACAAACCCCAGAAACAACCCTCACATACACCCACACACGTCCCTCACATACACACCCACCCGTCCTTTACACCAATTCAGTCACGTCTCTCACAAAGATCTCCACACGCCCGTCCCAGCTACCCGACCCTCGGTGCCGCAGCACCAGCTGTCCCATGGGCGGCGTCGCCCGCTTCAGTTATCAGGAGCAGCATCCGCGACACTTGTTGGGGAAGCAAGCAGGTTAGCGTGGGAACAGCAGTGAAAAGAGAGCGGCTAAGACAATAGGAGCAAGTACAACTTATTTAAATTCTTGAGTCAGACATAGTTCAATCATGAGTAAAATATTTAAAATTATAGAACAAAGCTGTCAGGAAAAATATAAATAAACGATACGTGGCAAATAATAGTGTTATTCGTCAGTGGAATGACATCTGTGAGGAAAGAAGGTTTAATGGGAATGGAAAAATGTGTCTTAATTATAGTAGCTACCGTTAGTTAAAATAATCTTTGACAGGAAAAAGCACAATCACATCTCTGATAGTGACCCTTCCTCCCGAACGTGATCGTAACTAACGGTCCTATAACCAAGAAAAACATCTGTGCGTTCCTCATCATCACAGACCCCTAACTATCACTGGAGCCTCCATCACCATTACCCCAGCATTTATCCCGACCAGTTCATCATCAACATCTGAACAATGTCACCAGCGCACTTCTGAAACAACAGGGCCAACACCCATCCATGTTATTATCACCCAATCCATCAACAATAACCCCAACACCACCAATCATCCAATAATATCACATGGGCGACCATCATCCCACCACCATCACTTCAGAACCCAACACCATTAGTCCACTTTCGGTACCCAGACGTCTATCACTGCACCATCATCATCCAAGCGTTTTTCACCTCACCCTCATAATCCCACCACCAATCGTCCATTATCATCACTCAAACGTCTATCGCGACTCTCCCATCATCCATTCCCACACGCCCAGTATCATCATAATAAATGGTGAGGACTTGAAACACAAACACAATAAATATTATGTTAATTTATAAACAAGGGGAACAAGGAACGTGGAGAAAGAACAAGAGGAGCATGGTCGATCTGTAGTACGGCCTGAGTAACATTGGTACGGCCTGACTGGACCCGTTTAGTCCACGTCCATCAGGGCGCTGCCACGTACACTGTTACATTCATGCCTAGCAGCACGCATAAACGTAGAAATCAGTACAACCTTCCCATGGTTCGATTTAGCAGAACTAAGACGCCTGGTCCATGAGATCACGACGTTACAGCTTTATAGACCGTGACGTCATATCCGAGCGCTGGACTCTTCTTGTTATCACATGTCACTAATTCCTGTCACGTTCGTAACATGTTACACGTAACATGTTACATGTTACATGTTACATGTTACATGTTACATGTTACACGTAACATGTTACAGCTTTATAGACCGTGACGTCATATCCGAGCGCTGGACTCTTCTTGTAATCACATGTCACTAATTCCTGTCACGTTCGTAACATGTTACACGTAACACGTAACATGTTACATGTTACATGTTACATGTTACACGTAACATGTTACAGCTTTATAGACCGTGACGTCATATCCGAGCGCTGGACTCTTCTTGTTATCACA
>SDVV010001091.1:0-27100 GCA_016164225.1 Gammarus roeselii | reverse complement strand
GCATGTGTGGGGGCGTGCATGTGTGGGGGCGTGCATGTGGGGGCGTGCATGTGGGGGCGTGCATGTGGGGGCGTGCATGTGGGGGGGTGGGTGTGGGGGGGTGCATGTGGGGGCGTGCATGTGTGTACATGCATATGTGTGCGTGCATGTTTGTTCGTGCATGAGCGCGTACATGTGTACGCATGCATGTGTGTGCGCGTGTGTGTATGCGTGTTCAACGGGGAGAATGTTTAATTGCCATTACCTCAGGAAAGGCGCTGGAGTATAAATACCGTGTTTCACAGGGAGCTCCAATTACGAAGAAGTCGGAGCTCATGGACCTATGAGTAGTCATGATCGACACTGCTTGATTCAACACCCAGATAAGTCAGGTTGCCATCGGAGGATTAGAGATTAGATGAGAGTAAACGAGGTGTTCTAGCGTACTGGAGCCATCGTTCTTCTGGCGACGAATGTCAAACCAGCAAACAGTGCTGCATCAAGTTAGTCTTAGTTTTTCTTCTTCTTTTAATGTTCGAGTTAGGTTGCTACTGCGCAAAGTCAAAGTTCCTGCCGCGGCGAACGTCTAAGGTATGTACGGGTGCCACAGGAGGTACAAGAACTCTCAAAGTGCTGAGGCCATATGGTCCCAGCACTCCCCGGATGGCAGTTAGGAGAATCAACACGCTACCTACCCTGCTTCAGAGCCCCAAGGATCCGCAGTAGTCCTATGTTGCCGGGCTACGCGCTCCAACACCTGCTGAGGGGGAAGATTAAGAAGAGAAAAAAAACGTGGACCCCATGCATGAGATCTACACTAGGTGTAGGGAATTTCACGCATAAAGGAAAGAAGAAGGAATAATGGTAGAAAAAGATTGCATGAAAGAATGAGCGCAACTTGGCTGTTATTTGCCAACCAAAAGGAGAATAGTTAGAACTGTGACGTGTATGTTTGATTGTGCGTGTGTCTGTGTTCAACGACTAGTAATTGAGTTGTTAAGAAGGAGTCAGAGATAAGTTCAAGGAAATTTGAACTAAACATAAAATGTAAATGAGGTAAATAATTGTTGAGCAAATCAGGAAGGGGGAGAAAAGGAGAGAGTGAAGGGTGAAGAAGAGGGGAGTCTGAAGGGAAATAAGGATTTTCAGCCCCCCCCGGTTAGGCCGCGACTCCGTGCGGCTCGTGAACCTAACCGATGCCTAGTGGTGGTACCATCCGAGGAGGGTTGCTAATGAGGTGGATCCTCTCACCGTCCCCATCTCCCTCTGACTTACTTGTTCTGCAGCGTGTCATTGTCCTGCTGCAGCTGCGCCAGCTCTTGCTGACACTGCTTCTGGTTGCCAACGAGCGTGTTGACCTGGTTACGAAGTTCTTGTTCGCTGTTGCGGCTGCCGTTCAACTCAGAGCGAGCCCGCTTCAGCTCACTCTCTAGCCTGGATAAGGGCAAAGTCAAGGTTAGTGTGTTTAGCTGATCTGGCTGGGAAAACTGGTGGCGTTCATCAGCACATTAGCAGTTAAATGCCACCAGACCCACAGTGGTCTGTACCTCTACTTGATGATGCCTCCAGACCCACTGAAGCTCCTGTCCCCTTCTGAAGAGGCCCCTTCCCCCTTCTAATCATGCCCCTAGACCCACTGAGACCCCTACCCCCTTCTTATTATGCCCTCGGACTCACGGACCAATTTCTCACCTAATGATGATAAGGCCCTCGTCCCTGGGCGGGGGGGCGGCCGTGTCCCTATTGGTGTCCTTGTTCTTGCTCTTCTTGTTCCCTCCTCCCCCACCGCCCCCAGTGGAGTTGTCCCCTCGGAGGTTGTTGGTGTGTGACACAGCAACCTTAGCTGACCCGTTGCTCTGTGGACCATATAGTTCAATGAGCTGAGACATAATAAGATAAACTATTAAATTAAAGATTTGAACTATATAATATTTTGACCTCTCCCTTATGATAGTTTAGTTAGAATAACAAAAGTAAATGTAAACAAAGGGTCATGGTCATGTTCACGGCAGTTGTTAGGGCTAACATGGGTGGCTACGGCTGGGATATAAGGCCCAGCCTATGAAGAAAAAAGTGGATAGCTAGAGAATCCGACATGTTTTAGCAACAACGCTAGCCAGAAAGACATTGACTCAGTGCACTAGAAAGCCTTGGCACTCTAATCTAATCTAGCGGCCTAGCCTAGGCTTATTATGTTTGATCACAGCTAAACAAGGGCTGGTTAGAGTGAAAGCACAACCCGGTTTCCACCTAGTTATCGTTAGCTACCTGGTGATGATTTGCATTAGATTTGTTCTTATTCTTCTCAGGCGCATCAGTCGTCGTGGTGTTATTATTGCTATTTTTGGCGGTTTTGTCCGTTTCAGCAGCACTCTCATCGAAGTTATTGACGGACCGTGCTGAAACTCTGCAAAAAAATAAAAAAAATTGTTGTTGTTGCTGCCGCAATAGATCAAAAGATCTCCAAGTATGGCCAGGATACTTCATCTGTAATGAAAAATAATCTCTGACTGGTAAGTGGAACTAATACCTCAATATGTTATGCCAAAGATACTAATCATCAATCTATGCAACAGCAAGCGTTCATACAAATAAAAATCTGTTTTCTAGTTTTCCTCAGTACAAATAATAATAACAATATAAATGAACCTATAATTTGCTGCGTCATACCTTCAACACTTTAATTCCAGCCAAAAATAATCAGCTTCTTTTGGCATCACCAACAACTTGGAACAATTCATATATACTCCAACTTCACGAAAAACCAGTGATCAATGGATTCACGTGTATTAAATGACCTGACAGAACCACCTTTCCACCTCGACAAGACCAGCTCTTTGCCGGATCGAACCTCTCCACCACGACAGAGTCTGCACTCAGGCCTGACTGATCCACTCCGTCCCGAATGTACCAGGATTTAAGCCTGACGGAACCCCTATGTCCGGACACTACCAGTCCTCTGGCCTGACAGAACCTACCCACCCCTACAGGACCAAGACTCGGGTCTGACAGTGTTATAGTGCGCTCATAATGATGCCATTATTCTTCCCTAAACGTTCATTTGACGTCTTCTGTTACAAAGCTGAGTCATGCTTGCAAGACTTTCATAGTTTAAGCCCGTGACGTAGTCGCTGACGTCATCCGACTGGCAAGTTTGGACTGCAGCGCGAGCAATCAGTAGTGTGTATTCGGTAGCGGTCTCGGACGGTGCTGGATTTGAGGCCCTGCGGTGCGACATTTATAATACATACCTATCCCCGCAGGAGCGTTGCTCTAGTAACTTGCCTATCTTCAAACGCTGCGCCCGAATTAGAATGGGACACCCAACAATGGGTCAGGAGTATACATTGAGCAAGCGACGGAGTAAGGTTCTCGATTTGGGTACTGCCGTGCCGATCATTGTTCAGTTCAAAATCATTGTTCAGTTCAAATGCCCCCCCTGCGGATTCGCTTCAAAACCTTGCGCCTATACTTGGAAGACCCAGTTATCACGGCATACCATGATATCCCTTTAAAAGGTTGGTTTGGTGATCTTACGATCTTACCAGTCAGTGTGGGGTTGGCCCCTGTGTGCTACCTCTCATCAAAGGGTCGTTGCTCTTATACATTTTCCCGCTTTAAAAATTTGGCCGATATTGCGGCACACCTTGTAGAGGCCTTTGTGCTCCCATTGACTCTGCTTCGAGGACATTCAACTAGCCTGAGGAGACAGCGTGGGAGGTCGGTTGAAAAACCTATACTCCTACCGCCGATCCCGGTTAAGTCTGGTAGCCTACTTTAGAAGTAGCCATTATCTGTGACTATTTTTGCTCCGAAGGGCCAACCACGGGGTAACAGCTGTCATAGCTGCAACCCTCTGGGAGGCTACCTCTAAGGTGGCTCGCATACTATTAACTGTTCTGTTGCTATTTAATGAACTATCTTTGTTCACTACCACACCCTCATTTCTATCCTGACTGTTCTTCAACGTGTAGTAGCCTGAGGCTTTATGTCGTAAAATCTACTTCAAACCCATGCGAAAAAGTAATTAGGTGGCAAGCATAGGCTCCTACCGGTAGTGCGTGCAGCCGCGTCGCCCTCTGCATTAAATTGCATGGGCACATACCTAATGATTGCACAGACGCTATTACAACAGAACCTCTCCACCCCGATAGCACAGGCGCTCATGCTTCAGAGAACATCTCCACCCCAACAGGAGCAGCCCTCAGGCTTGATAAATTAGCAATGCCGGCAGCATTAAAGGACTCGGGCCTGACAGAACTTCTCCACCTCTACAGAATCAGCTGTTGGGCGTGATGAGACCTCGTTACCCATATATAACTGGCCCTCGAGTCTGACAGGACTTCCCTCTATACACAGGACCAGCATACGGGCCTAAAAGGACCTCTTATCATAACAGAACCAGCTCTTAATCTTGAAATAGTTTCTCTACCCCCACAGGACAAGCCCTCACGCCTAACCGGAGCATACCACCCCTACAAGACAAGCTCGCGAGTTTGCTAAGACCAGCCCTCAGCCTGACAGAACCTTTTCACCACAACAGGACAAACCACCTGCCCCAACTCACCCCTGCTTCTGCATATACTCGAGCTGTGCGTGTAGCGCGTTGTTGGCTACTTTGCTGCTATGCTTGTTGGTGGTGGTAGAGGAGGGAGTCGGCGACGAAGGTGGTGGTAAAGAAGGGGAGGAGGAAGTGGTAGCAGTAACAGCGGCGGCGGTGGAGGAGTTGCTGGTGTTGTGGTGGTGGTGGTGGTGGTGCACGGCAGACCCATTAGGAGTGGATGCCATCGAACAACCACCACCACCACCACCCTCCTTGGTGTTTCCCACTCCACCACCGCCACCCTGATCGCTGCCCTTGACGGACGAGCGCGCTGCTGTTGCTGCCGACACTCCTCTGTGGCTGCTACAGCTACTGTTACTACTGCTGCTGCTGCTGCTGCTGCTACAGCTGCTGCTGCTACTACTTGTACTGCTGTTGCTCACAGTGCTGTTCACTAAACAGTTATTTAATGTATGGCTCGAACCTGAAAAAAAAAATAGAACAGTTTTGGCGGCATTCAAACAGGAACATTAGTGAGCCCAAGTCCCCAAAAAATATATATCAAGTGTAGATCAGAACTTGTCTGCATACGATCTCCGGACCTTATGGCTAGATGTTTCTAAATTTTGATGCCTGGTAAACTGAGACTTTGTACAAGACGATTACTTTTCAATGGACATTGTCCAGTGACTATCCAAATTCAACATTTCTTGTCTAGTCAATTGAGATAAAATGTGCTATTGCAAAGCAAACTGAATAACGCATTAATAGCTAAGTAGTTAATGTGTACGTAGAGAATATTGAAGGAGCTATGCATGAATTCATAATCCAAGCAAAGGACCTCAAACACAAAAACGGTAGGAAAGGTTAGAAACTTGAAAAAAATGGTTGCATGAGAAGAAGAACGCAACACCCTAATGTCACCAGCGCTAAGACATGTAAAAAGCCCCTGGGGTGGTCAAGTACCCAACAAGAGATTAATATTGAATTAGATTGTGTGTACAAGCCTAACATTCAACCTATGGCATTCGTGAAACTTCAACCATAAGGTAACATGTAGCTAGTCATACCTAAAAAACAGCCACAGGTCGAAGAAATATTTTATTAAACGTGCATTAGTAAATAGATAATAGAATACCTCATCTAGACAATGAGCCAAGAAATATTAGAACCGAACTGGCGTCATGGTTTAAATCTGGAGTGCAATTAGTGATCAGTTCATTTTAGTTAATAGCTACAGCAGAGTTTCAATTACCGTTCTTATAAATATTATCTGGTTTAGTGAGCAAGCTCCTCAACCACTGTGTAGTGCCTTTTCTTAATTTGGAAAGGAACGGTAAGGAAGGCAGCGTGGAGCAGTCTTTGCTCCAGGACCCGCTGCCTGAAGCATCACCGCTACCACTCGCAGCGTTGCTTCTGCTGCTGCCACCACCAGAACCTCTGCTGCCACTTCCTGCATCCGTGTTTGGAGGAGGGGGGAAGAAGAGAGAGGACAACACTGTAGCACGGCAAAACGGCACACTCAATGACACGGAAGTAGCACAGCTAACACCTAGGGGAAAGCCTCTGCGTTAATGGAGCACTCCAAACTAAATCGAGTAGGATTTGGTTAAAGGGTCAAGCTGAAAAGGTTTGCACTAGGGATCTATAACTGTAAATTCAAACTCTTTCCACTTGCAATCAAAATAGGTCTCATTCTGTCTACTTTTGTAGATATTTTGATTATGATTACACACACAATATAAACTTCCAACTATCAATCAAACCAAGAGGAAACAAATTAAAAGGGCACCTAGCTTTAGATTAGTATGACAAAAAGTTTTTTAACGCTACGATGTCTTCTATCAATCATCTGGTAGCTACAGTTCAATAATAAGCTAGAGGGTACTCCTTAAATGTAACAACCATGAGAGAGTATCTGTACACACCAGTCGAGTGTAGGAAAATGAGAATATTAGAAATAGGCCTCATCTCAACCAGAGCCTCAACACCAGTAATCACAAGCTCCCTGCAGGGCACACAATGCTGGTAGGTAGGTTCACACACATTTTTGTGCAAAAACAGCGACCTAATCAGAGTTAAATTCAATAAATATTTCAATCGTGGTGCATACGCACGCTGGTGCGTGCAGGAAATAGTTTAAACGCAGCTACATTAACAGATTAGTGTTTCCGTGCATTGCGGGGTGGGAAGACCACCCCGCCTCATGGATATCTGAGTTTTACACCGCTTTGTATAGTCCGGTATGTTTTCTGAAAGCAATAAACCTTTTCTGGTAAGTTAGGTCAGTCCATAAGCTTTATAGGTTACACGGGGGATTTAAGAAGGCTCGTCAGGCTGCTGAGGGTGGATTGAAATCCATCAGCAAGTGTTTCACGCTGAGGCATGGTGGCGCGTCCGGTCCCATGTCGCACATCCATTAGGTTGTTGTTAGTTCTCCACGTGTGTCCCGTGCACAAGCGGTTGATAAACACATGGTCTCTTTTGTTGGAAAACTTGGTTTCCCATTCTCAAACCGTGGGATCGAAAGATTGATAATTTGTCCGCTAGGTTGCCGAGTGTCATTCCACCGAGATACTCTATGGGATTTGATAAGGAATCAGTCTCAATAGCGTATGGTGATAAATTGTTCTTGATGGGTAGAAGCCAGTTTAGCAAAGGAATCTGCGAGCTCGTTTCCCTTTATTCCCACGTGACCAGGGATTCAGCCGAATTCGACCCTTTGGCCCGTCTTGGATATCGTGCAGCATTTTACAAATAGCCGGGTGTTCATAGTGCAGAGTTTTGAACTACGTGAGGGCATTCAGACTGTTTGAGGAAACGGCGTATTAGATTAGAGGAGGCGGTCGATTTTCATGATAGGAGATGGCTAATTCGAGTGCGGAGAACACAGACAACCCTAGCGGAAGGTAGCCGAATGTGAGGTTATCCCGCACACAGCGGCATCTCCAACTCCGCCCGCGGTTTTTGAAGCCGGCAGTGTATATATGGGTATGACGGCACTCTTTTGTATTGTTCCTCGAGTAGTCTCTAAATTTTTTGGAGATGCTTCAGGTTGGTATATTTGTAAATCTGGGTTGACGCAGTGCGTGTGAAAAGGCTCGGACAATTTTTTGCTAAAATAGTGACTAAATATTGGACTTTTTTATTTGATTTGAGCCTTATTTCCACCACCGCCTCAACGTGAGTCATATTAGACTCCCCCGTAGTGCGCGACCGTCATTGATTCAGGTAAGTTCGCACGGCCTCTCATGCGAAACGATTAGTCTTGATAAGGTGAAATCAAGTACATATTTCAATTGTGACATATTCACGTACTAGCGCGGATAAGTAAGTAAAGAGTTAACAAGTATCTTTGTAAATGTATTGTTATCTCAGTGCATAATGGGGTGGAGAGACCACCTCACTTGCACAGGTGTTAGAGGTTTAGACATCTCGTAGTCCAGTGTGTTTTCCGAAAGCGCTAAGCTTTTTACGGTAGGTTGGGTCAGTGAGTAGGCTTTGTGGGTTGCACGGGGGATTTAAGAACGCTCATCGGGCTGACCACGAGTGCGTTAAAATCCATCAGTAAGTGTTCCACGCTAATAGCCACTAGGTGGCAACAGGGGCAAGGTAGAGCGTTTGGTCCTATGTCGACATAAATAAGGTGGTTATGAGTCATCCACGTGAGTCCCGTGCACAAGCAGTTGATGAACACTTGGTCTTTTCTGTTGGTAAACATTGTTTCCAATTCTCCGACTGAAGGTTCGACTGCAAGCATTTTTTGTCCCCTCTGTTGTCACATTTCATCCCATCGGGATGTTATATGGGAATGGATGATAGGGGACCAGTCCCGGTAATGTAATGCGAAAAATTGTTCTTGGTGAGTAGACGCGAGTTTAGCAAGCGAGTCCGCAAGTTCGTTTTCTCTATTCCCGCGTGCCCGGGGATCCAGCAGAATTCGACTGCCTTACCCGCCTTGGACATAACAAAGAGATCGTGCTGCATTTTACGTAGAACGGGATTTTCGTAGTGCAGTGTTTATAGCTGGGTGAGGACAATCAGACTGTCTGAGAATACGACGTATTTGGGGAAGCTATCTGTTCTTGCAATAGAGATGGCAAGTTCGAGTGCGTGAAGCTCGTGCGAGGGTGGCCGGGAGTGGGATGTCCCCGCACACAGCGACGGCTCCCACTCCGTCCGCGGTTTCGGAGCCGTCAGTGTATATATGACGGTGCTCTAAATTTTCTTCAAGTAGTCTTAGGAATTCCTGCCGGTACGCGTTGGTTGGAGTAGTTGCTTAAAGGTACACTTACAGGTCTAGGTTGACCGGTGGTGGGTTGATCGTCCATGTTGGTGTGATTTGAAGAATTCGGTAGGAAAATGAAGGCTTAATAGCCTTTCGGTTGATGTTTAGCAAGGTCAGCAGGTTGTCCACACGTAAGAAAAACAGTGGGCATATATTATTTTAGTCGCAAAAAGGCGCTTATCGGATATGTTGGTAATGTGGCCGATTGCCGTGTTGTTATTTAGGTTTCTAGTCTTATACTATTGTAGCGAAGGTTGATCTCGCCGGAGCGGAAGTGGAAGTTCGTTAACGAGCACTTTAAGGGTTTCGATTGAGATGGATCGGCACGCGCCGGTTGTGATACGCATAGCATGGTTTGCGATGGTCGAGAGTTGTTTTGGCTGCTGAGCCGTAGACAACGGCTCCGTAGTCCATGCGCAATCGTATTATTGCTCTGAACAACGTCATTCCGGTGTCCATGTCGGTACCAAAAATCAGGGATGTTATCGATTGGATAAGTCCCGTCGACCTTTTGCAGCGAGTCGCCAGGGCTGCAATGTGGGGTCGCCACGTTAGTTTAGGGTCCCACACAAGACCTAGGGATTCGATCGCTTCTTCGTATACTAGAGGAGTGTTGTGCAGCGTTCGGGCTGTTTTCAGGTGTAAACCAGGCACAAGGGTAAAGTGCATGCGTTTAGTTTGCAAGGGCGAGAATCGGAATCCGTTTAGGGACGCCCATTTCAGGCACTTATGGAGTTCATGTTGAATTATTATGAGGCTGGGATGTCTGTGGCTTATTTGTAGGTCGTTAATGTATGGTGATGAGAGCAGTCCTCCGTCTCGCGGTAGAATGTTGGCTAATTGATCAATTTTGAGGACAAAAAGTGACACTGAGGAAGCTTCCCTGGGGAAAGCCCATTTCTTGCGGATATGACGGAGACTGAATGTCGCCAACCTTGACCCTGAAGGTGCGATTTTGTAGAAATTTGTGGATAAAACGTAGAAGGCGACCTCTCAAACCTTTACGGTGATATCTTTCATGATCCCGTATTTCCACATAGTGTCGTATGCTTTTCAACGTCGAAAAATATGGAAACCACATGTTCTCTTCAGACGAAGGGCTGTCTAGTGTCTGATTCTAGTCGTACGAGGTGGTCCGTTGTGGAGTGGCGCTTACGGCCACTGCACTGGATGTTGTTAGAGCCTGCATGCATTTCAAGGTAGTCGACTAGGCGTGAGTTTATCATTCTTTCCAAAGTCTTACATATGACGCTAGTTAGGG
Source organism: Gammarus roeselii (assembly GCA_016164225.1). Lineage (NCBI taxonomy): Eukaryota > Metazoa > Arthropoda > Malacostraca > Amphipoda > Gammaridae > Gammarus > Gammarus roeselii. The sequence goes on along the minus strand of SDVV010001091.1, from coordinate 17,029 downwards.
CAATGGGACGATAGTTATGCGGGTCGCCATGCCATTTTCAGGGTTTAGGTATCGGGATAATTACGGATTCCCGCTATTGTTTGGGAAAGAATGAGTTTGAATATAACGTATTGAACACATTGAGTAGGTGCTGGAGAGCGTTGTCTGAAAGGTGTTTGATCATATTGACGTGCACTCGGTCCGGCCCGGGTGAGGTTTCACGAATGTGGTCGATAGCATGCTGTAGTTCATGGAGGGAGAAAGGTTTGTTGTAGAATTCTTCATTTGCGGAAGTGAAGTCAATATGCTCACTTCCTCTTAGGTCTTTTTCCGGTTGGAAAGAAGACGTATAATTTGTTGATCGCGATATTTGGCTAAAAGTCTGAGCTTGTTTGTCCGCGATATCCGTACAAGAAGAATAGACAGTGTCTCCGTCCGACATGATGTGGATAGGTCACTCGGGGCGACCTTGAATACGTCTGATTTCCCCCCACACTTGGGAAAGAGGGGTGTTTCGATTGTGTTAACTAATTGGATCCAGCTTTCTCGCTTTTTCTCCACGCGAAGTTTGCGAAACACGGCGGTTTGCCTTTTCCAGGCTACTCGGTTCCTGGGGGAACGTGCGCGGCGGAAGGCCCGGTTTATCCTTTCACGCTGGTCCTTTGCTTCTTGTACCTTAGGGCACCACCAAGGTTTTGGGAAAAAGGTTGAGGGTAAATATTTGGGAATGCATGCGACTGCTGCTTTTGGGAATTTCTCGTATATATGTATGACAAAGTCGCGCTATGGCATGTCTTCGGGAAGGCCCTCCACATCGTCCCATGCGACATGTGTCGAGTATTCCTTCCAGCTGGTTTTCCGGTAGTTGAATCGAAGTTCCTGTGCGTCGGGATTGTTTGGTCGGTTGGTAGAAAGCGATATGATCAATGGGTTGCGATCACAGTCGTGTGTTAAAGGTAGGACTCCCCAAACAAGTTGGGGTGCTAAAGTTGGGGTGCTAAAGTAGGGGCACAGATTGATAAATCTATGGCAGTTTCACTTTCTAGGGTGACCAGGTTGTGAGTGTCTATGGTGTTGGCCATTATCACTCCCCTGGGGTCTGTTCTCACGCATCCCCACACTTCGTGGTAGCTGTTGAAGTCTCCAAGGAGGAGTACGGGATGATGCAGTTGGTTAAGCAGATCGGTCATTAGTGCCTCCGTGAGGTCGTGGTTTCGTGACGAGTCGATAGATACCACTGTAATTGGTCTTGAGATACATATCTTCACTGCGACAGCTTGGAGTTCTGTTCCCAGAGGGAGGAGGTGATGAGGCATGCTTTGATGAATCATAAGTGCCAATCCGTCGTGGGTAGTCACATTATTGTGACCTTCGCGACGATTTATGACAAATTGCGGGATTGTGAAGGTTGGCGGTGTCACGGAGTTTGATCGCCTGGTGGCCTACAATCAAAGGTTGATGATTGGAGATTAGGGATAATAATTCATCTTTCTTGCTTTCAAGTCCCTGGCAATTCCACTGGAGTATTGTACTGCTGTTCATTTCGGATCTGTTAAACGCTCAGATCTTGATGGTCTGGAACGGTCAAGTGGTTTGTAGGAACTTTCGTGGTGTTTGTGTCTACGAGGCAAAGGTTTCCTAGATCGAGAGCGTTCGCAAGAGCGTCCGCTATTCATAGAACAATCTCCTAGACTCACTGCGTTCTCGGCTATGAGTGCTCTTGTAGGAGGAGGAGGACGAGGGAGCACGATCTTGTGTTTGCTACTTGAGCGAGCGCGTTCCTCTTCTATGGAGGGTTTTTTAACATCATGATGGGCTGAGTAAAAGTCGTTTGGGATATTTGAATCGAATGCGGTGGATGGTCAATCAGTGGTTTCGGGTATAAGTTCTTCGTTGAAGATTTTCAAGGCGTCATCGCGCAGGCGATGGTCGTTCTCACTTGTGAGATGTTCTTGTGTCGGGCATGCTAGCTGAGGGTTAAATTACCTCACTTTGTTTTTAGCTGGGTGCGGTCGCGGAAGTCGTTCAACGCTCTTATCAAATCGAGCTGTGGTTCGTGGGCTGTTGCAAATCGTTTTGCTTCGTCGCGAAAGGGCGTCGCGTCCCCGCGGTCGGCGTCGGAGGAATCTTCGTCTCTTCGCCTTTTGATTTTTGTGTTTTTGGACCTCTCCTCATGGTCGACTGAGGCAGCATCCATCGCAGTGCTCTCCTGGGCACTGGTGGATTAATTGCTTGGGACGCCCGCCTCTACTACGAGGGCGGTCGCTGTGCTGGTTGTGGTGATGATAGTGCTGGAGAGGTGTGTTGGGGTCATGGTAATAGGTAGTGTTGACGGTACATGAGTGTCGTCTGAGGGGGTAGACTTTGTTGTAGATTTAACTGCTTTGGCGTAATTTAAATTACTGCAGTTTGATTTTTGTCGTAAAAGATTTGGATGGCTTGTTTTTGAGTGACTTTGCGGTGGTTTGGTATGAGTGCCATTGCTTTTTGGTCCACCTGCCTCATGGAGGCATGAGCTATGGTAGCAGTTAGGTTGGTGTGCTGTGCAGTCCTTTTGGCCATGCTCGGCGGTGCCCCTCTTACAGCGTTGGGATATGAATGGCTGGCAGTATTTGATGACGTGGCCGTATTTCAGGAATTTTTTGCTCATTGCAGGCCATGTCGTCGCTGAAGTTTTTGTTTTTACGGCCGGGATTACTATGAATTCCGGTGTGTTGCGCCCTGGGAAAGTGATTTGATAAGTGATGGTATGGGTGTTTCGTGTTTTGATCCTGTTATATCTTATGATATTGTAGGCAGAGGACTTGCACTCAAACTCCGATGGGTTTATTATCCAACATATTTGAACACTTTATACAAGATTAAGCAGAGATGATTTAGGCGTAAATGAAGAGAGTTAAGCAAGTGACCGTTAGGGTAGGTATGAACGGGAGCAGGTAACCGGGCTGGGCGAAAGTAGAGTCACCACTACCGCTCCTAGGCCCTCCTGACTGCTCCCAGATACATCACACGTACACACATGTGTATGAATTACTTCCGTTGTAGGCATGACCTACGATATGCTGTTGTTGTCGGCCCTGTTCTTATTGCATGCGTCCAAATAACTTCCGTTCACTTTAGATTAGTTTGTTTGCTACCAGTTGCTTCTCCGGTTTCCAATGGCTTTGTTGGATCATAATAACAGACCTTCTAGCCTGTGCATGCCTAATGTGCCGGAAGTTTCCTTCGGTCCGCACGTAGATATTACATTGTAAAAGGGATAGGATACCCCCCCCCCCCCCCCTTCCAAGTGGAGCTATACCGTACAAACGTTTTTATACTGGACCGAACATTGGTCTCTATCATGGTCAATGACATCATTAATATTTACCATTCTATGTATGATTTATCTCCAGCTATGTATCGATCAAATGGACGACGCGCTTTGTCGGAGCGTCTTGGCTGGTTCTTGTTTGGTATTTCCTGTATTGAGTCAGATTTTGATGCGGGTGTATCAGGCATTCTCTGTCTCGATTCATCACCGCATTCATTCCGATCACTCACAGATGCGTTGCCACAAAGATTCTCATTTTACATTTGTTCACGCAACTCAGATTCCTTCCGTAGACTGTCTCTCAAGCACTTTACCAGATAAATGTTTCGTTTTTTCTCGTCGTCACAAGGTTGGGAGTTTCCTGGTAGCAGTTGTTCGACATGTCTCCTGCATATGACATCTAGTTTGGTTACATGAATTTTATACATATTTATGCCAATTGCTTCTTCAACAACGCCATCTAGCCATTATGGTTCTTGTCTCAAGTTTAACACATGTACATTGTCATCTACTTGGAAAATAGCAATATTTACAGATTTTTATAGCCTTGTAGCCGGGGCGTTAGAATCTTGCTACCGTATCCACCGCGTGTCGTAGAAGGCAACAAAAAGGGCGCCCCATAGTCGAGAGTAGAATCGTGCTACCGTAACCCCTGCGTGTCATGAAAGGCAACTAAAAAGAGCGGAGCGAAATGGGCAAGGAATCCCCGTTCTCTGTAAAACCCTTCCTCAAAGACGGCAAGACGAGCGAGGGGACGAGAGGTTCACGCCTCTCCGACCCCTTTTGTTAGGGTCGCTGAATGTGCGTGACTGTAGTATGAATGAGGTAATGAGGAGAGAGAATGGTGAGATGTTTGTGAGGAGGAAGTTTGATGTGTTGACGGAAGGTTGGGCACGAGAAGGTGTGGTCCTTATATTGAGTGATCGGTTTGCTCTTAGTGCTACCGAATAGAAGGTGTCCTTAAGATTGATGTGGGTGAAAGTTAAGTTAGGCGTAGAAATATGGGCATTTGTGAGTGCATACGGACCTGGCAACGAGAGGAATGAAGAAGGGAGGAAGCAATTTTGGATTGACCTGAGTGAGTTTATTGAGAGTTTTGGAGGTCATTTCAATGTAGTTGTACTGGGTGACCTTAATGTGAGAGTTGGAGATGTAGTGATGAGGAATGTGATAGGCAGGTATGGCCTTCCGGTAGAAATGACAGGGGAGAAAACCTGATAGGTATCTGTATGGAACAGGAGTTGGTGGTAGGGAACAGTTTGTTCAAGAAGCGAGATATCCACATGGGTAAGGATGGCCCGTGGTGAAGTGGTGGAGAAAGCACTGATGGATTTTGTGCTGATATCGAGGAGAGTGGTGGGGAGGCGTTGGATGTGCGGGTGTTGAGAGGGGAGGCTGGAAGAGTGTCTGACCATTTGCTGGTGGAAGGTAGATCAAGAGAGCAGCAAAACTGGAAGGGTAACAAACTAGTGGGAGGAGGAAGAGAGGTAGTGAAAGTGAGTGGACTGAATGTGAGAAGTAGAGCCGAGGAGTTCCAGCAGGCGTTGAGGGAAGAATATAACAACGCGAGAGGACAGGACCTGAGAGATGGCGAGGAAGAATGGGAGACGTTAAGGAATGCGTTGCTGAGACGTGCGAAGAAGGTGTGTGGTGCGCGCCGTGTGGGCGGGTGCAGAAGGAAAGGTTGTGAGTGGTGGAACGAGGAAGTCAAACTGACGGTTGCACGGAAAAGAGCAGCAATTGAGGAGTGGTTGCAGGTGAAGTCGTGGTGGCCTATGAAAGCTACAAAGAGAGGAAAAACGAGGTGGAGAGGGTGGTGAGGAGAGCCAAAAAGGACGCTGATGCCAGGTGGGGCAGACGGTTGTGCAAGAATTTTGAGAACTAAAGATGTTGTTGAATGTCGAGGATGACAGAGAGGCTGACATTGTTGCTGGGGGTGGAGGTGCTCGGATGCCAGTTTTGTCAGAAAGACTTGTGGCGGACATTACCAGGGAAGAGGTGCAGGAGGCGGTGGACGTGATGAAAGCACGGATAGCCCCTGGTTTGGATCGCGTTGCGACCGAGTGCCTGAAGAAGGGTGGGGTAACGATTGTCGAATGGTTGGTGAGGTTACTGAACTTGTGTTTTATGGCAGGCATGGTACCGATTGAGTGGGGCAGTGCCTACATTGTGCCGCTATATAAGGGCAAAGAAGATAAAAATGAATGCTGCAACTTGAGAGGCATCAGTCAGCTACGTGTGGTTGATAAATTGTACGGGAGAGTGCTGATCAAAAGGATTAGAGACAGTACGGACTGCCAAATTGGAGAGGAACAGTGTGGCTTTAGGAGTGGTAGAGGGTGTACCGATCAGATTTTTGCAGTGAGACAGGTCTGTGAGAAGTACCTTGCCAGAGGAAAGTATGTGTTCTGGACCTTCATGGATCTGGAGAAGGCATACGACAGGATTGACAGGGAAGCACAGTGGAGAGTGTTGCGTTTGTATGGAGTGGGCAGACATCTGTTGAAAGCGGTGCAGAGTTTCTATGCTGACAGTCGAGCATGTGTCAGAGTGGGGAGCGAGGTGAGAGATTGATTCACAGTGAAAGTAGGACTGAGACAAGGCTGCGTGATGTCTCCCCGACTGTTCATCCTCTATATGGATGGAGTGGTCAGGGAGTTGAACGCGAGTGTGCTGGGTCGTGGCTTGGAACTGTTGGAAGCGAATGGGCGGAGTTGCAGTTGAGCCAGTAGCTATTTGCTGATGATACGGCTCTGGTTACGGATTCAGAGGAGGTGCTATGTAGGCTAGTGTCTGAGTTTGGTAGAGTGTGTGAGAGGAGGAAGCTCCGAGTGAACGTGGGTTTGAGTAAAGTAATGAGATGCTCGAGGACTGTCGATGCGAGCAAAATAAGTGTCACCCTAAATGAAGTGCCCTTGGAGGAAGTTCAGTGTTTCAAGTATCTGGGCTCCCATGTAGAGATAACTGAACTAGTGGAAACTGAAGTGCAGGCGCGAGTGAAGGAGGGATGTAAAGTGTTCGGTGCACTAAAGAGTGTAATGAGCTGAAGGACATTGGGGATGGAAGCAAGATTAGATTAGATTATAGTGTCAAGGCTTTCTAGTGCACTGGAGTCGACTGTCCTTCTGGCACCGAGCTTCAAGCCAGCAGCCAGCGCTGCATTAAGTCATCGACAAATCATCCTCAGTCTCCGGAATCGTTTCGACTCACGGCATGCTCAGGTCACTACTGTTTATAGGGATATATAGAGAGGTCACTAATGTGTCCTACTCAAGTGAGCGGAGAAAGCGGTGGTCCTCCGGGATGGCGGAGTTCATTGGTATGTAAGATTTAGTATAATCAATTCACAACAGATCAGATTTCAGTTGGGAGGCCGGTTTCTTGAAGGTAGCTGAAAAGTGGTTCCGCACTGAATTGTCTCTGAGGGAACTCAGTAAGCCTTAGGCGGAGTATATTAGGAAGGTCCAGGAACCGGCTCCTGGGGAAGTATGTGCGCCGACATTCCGTCCATGTGGGGCATTCTGCCATGACATGGGCTATTGTAAGAGGGACTAGACAGTCCATACAGTAAGGAGGTGGCGACGCCTCCACTAGGTGTCTGTGCGTTAGTCTCCTATGTCTCATTCTCAATCGGCATAGAGTTACCTCAGTCCGTCGAGGTCGGCTGCTTGATGAGACCCAGAGTATGGTTGTGTCTCTAATAGTACGCAATTTATTGCTCATAAGAACATCAGACCATTCCATGTTCCATTTATTTCACACATCTTTTAATCGCTGGGTAAAAGTCTTTATATGGGAGTGGACGCTTTTCTGCTGGGTCAGGCGCCGCTGCAGCTCTTTGCGTGGCTTCGTCCGGCCGCTCATTTCCCACAACCCCACAGTGGCCTGGAACCCAGCAAAAACGAACGTTCTTGTTTCTGGAGTACAATCGCACAAGCCAGGGCATGATTGCTGAAACACAAGGGTGGCAATTGTTGAAGATCTACAGGGCTTGAAGCGCACTGAGCGAATCACTAAAGATTGAGATATTGGCATCTGGAAGGGTATCAGCCGCTAAGACGGCATCGGCAATGGCCTTGAGTTCAGAAGTGAAAACTGACGCAGATTTCGGGAGTTTCCTAGTGACGACGACGCGCGAGGAGCACCGCTGCACAGCCCACTGCATCGTAGTCTTTTGATCCATCGGTGAAGATATGCAAGCTCTCAGCGTGATGAGTCTCCGCATGGGCTATAAAAATAGCTCGAAGATTATGGGGTGTAGAGAGGGCTGTATGAGGGTGTTGTTGTCCCAACTGCGCTCTACGGAGCTGAGACTTGGGGGTGAGAGCAGAGAATGTTGAATGTTTTTGAGATGAAATGTTTGAGGAGCATGGCTGAAGTAACGCTGAGAGACCAGATAACCAACGACGTGGTTCGAATCAGAACAGGGATGGTGAAGAAGTTGGAGGACAGAGTGGATTCGCGTGTTCTGAGATGGTTCGGGCACATGGAGAGAAAGTATGAAGGGAGATTGGTGAAAAAGGTAATGAATGCGGAGGCGAGTGGTCGCAGGCCTAGAGGTAGACCAAAGTTTGGGTGGATGGATGGTGTGAAGCAGGCGTTAGGAAGGAGAGACATGAATGTGGAGGTGACGAGAGAGCGTGCAATGAACAGACGTGAGTGTTGAATGGTTGTGAATGGTTGATTTTGACGCTGCTCCGATGTGCTATCCGGCCTTGGCATCCCGTTGTCGGGATGGTCGTGGGTGGGGGGGGGGGCCATTATGACGCGGTGGGGGTACACCAGTGAAAACTGTCGGGCCCTGCTGCTGACGACGGATCCTCGGACAGCACTTGTGACCCAGAGTGTATGTTGCGGGGGTACCGGCCGGACCCTCTAACACAAAAGGGCTAAGTTGTGTGAGCGTGAGCGTGTGAGGTGTGTCACCCCCCTTAATGAGGGATGTGGCCTAGTGTCTGTATCTGTCGGCGGACGGTTTCCATTTCACCTCCTAATTGTAGAGCAAGTGAATTCGGCATAATGACTAAATTCGTTCAAGAAGCAAATCTGCTCGCACCGTTATCTATGAGCATTATGAGGGAGTGGGTAGAGAATGCTCATCATTTCTCCTGCGTGGGTTGGTTAGCCTGGGACGAGTGCAGCTAAGCTATTGCCTTGTGTCGATCAACCTTGTGTTCAAACTGAAATTGGAGAATTTCTTTTACTTCTAGTCGTGGGGATAGTCTTTGTGTCCCGTGGGGTGGCCATTAACCTTGCAGTAAAAACAGTGGGATTCTTTGGATGGGCACGACTGGGCTTCATCCCATCTGTCACTGTGGTCTAGGGAGCAGTGAAAGCATTATTGTTTTCAATGACAATCTCTGTTTGTATTTCTGGTCTCTAAAGCATCGCATCGGACGTCTGTCGTAGGTTGTCCCATAAGTTTTAGTGTCAAGCAAATGTATGTGTATGTAGTTTGGTGGGGTAGGGCGGTTGAATTTCAACAGGAGGGCCGTGGTAGTTTCTTTTTGGTGTTATAAATTCTGTGAATTATGCTTCGTCGATACAGCCCTCGTATTGTACTAATCCAATTATGAACTCATCAGCTTGCACCTCAGTAAAATTTTCAATGTAAACCAAGCCTGAACTTGTGCAGAAAGTTAGATGCAATATGATTGTGCATGGTATTTGGCATATTGTGGTATTGGAGATACAGATACAGACACTAGGCCGCATCCCCCAGAAATGGGGGTGGCCGACGGCAAGGCGCACCTCACACCCTCATACGCTCACACTCACACAATTTAGCCCTTTTGTGTTAAAGGGTCCGGCCGGTAGCCCCTCAACTTACACTATGGGGCCCGAATGCACCGAGGAACCGTCGTCAGCAGCAGGGCCCGACAGTTTTCACTGGTTTACCCCCGCCGCGTCATAATGGCCGCCCCCCCCCCCCACCCACGACCATCCCGACAGCGGGATGCCAAGGGCGGGAAAGCACATCAGGGCAGCGTCAAAAAACCCATTCACAACCATTCTCCACTCACGCCTGTTCATTGCACGCTCTCTCGCCACCTCCAGATTCATGTCTCTTCTTCCCAACGCCTGCTTCAGACCATCCATCCACCACCCAAACTTCGACTACCTCTAGGCCTGCGACCACTCGCCTCCGCTTTCATCACCCTTTTCACCAATCTCCCTTCATCCATCCTCTCCATGTGCCCGGACCATCTCAGTACACGCGAATCCACTGTTCTCCAACTTTTTCACCATCCCTGTTCTGATTCGAACCACGTCGTTGGTGATCCGGTCTCTCAGCGTTACTCCAGCCATGCTCCTCAAACACTTCATCTCGAAAACATTCAACCTTCTTCTCTCCTCGCTCTCACCCCCCAAGCCTCAGCTCCGTAGAGTACAGTTGGGACAACAACACCCTCATACAGCCCTCTCTTTGCTTCCATCCGCAATGTCCTACAGCTCATCACACTCTTCAGTGCACCCAACACTTTACATCCCTCCTTCACTCGCGCCTTCACTTCAGTGTATAGTGTTGCTTTATAGTTTTGTATCAACTGGTGGTGACGTTTAGGACTTGAGGGCCAGTAATAAAACCTATTTTTTTCGTAGAGTGTATGAACAAATATCCGGTTTGTCCTTACATTGCATGTGATTTTCAAATGCCTGAGAAAGTAAGGCCAGTGGTTGAACAGATTGTGGTGGTCAAACCGGAAAACTGTTTCCTCTTTGCATTATTTGGTGATGGTTTTAGGGCTGGAGAGTCAGTGATGTTACCAACAAATGGAGAAATTAAATATGGTGGTAAACAAGGGCACCGCAAGAAGCGGGCGAACTTGGCATACCCCATGAGGTATCTCATTTGAGGTGCAGTTAACTTTGATCTAACAAGATATTAGTCTATCTAAGTTGAAAATGACAACCCTAGCAAGATGGTGTTTGGTCTCGGAGCAATGTTTCTGCTTAGAGCAGTGACTGGCGCTTATTTAGATAAAAAGTTTTCATACCATGGAAACTTGCAAGCTTTGGAGCTAGAATGCAAGGAATTGTATGGGATGGTATTTCCAAATCTCTCTAACCTCAGTGGTTATAATACTGTCTCTGAGCAAAGCAAAAAATTATAATACAAAGATCTCTTATTAGCATCTCCAGGTGAAGTTGCAGTCATTAGATCCAATGAAGTGCACTAGCTCAGTAGCACTCTTGTCATAGTCTTCCAACAACGGAAAAAAATAAGAGGTCGCAAACAAGGATGCCATGCAGGAGACCTCATTTGGGTAGGGAATCTCATCATGAGAACAGCAAGAATGGGAAGCAGAATATTGATAGGGTTGGATGTAAAGATTGATGACAATTATTATTTGATACTGCAGTTTGAATAGTAGTGCTTTAGCAATTGACTGGAAAACTCAGAACCGAGACAGTTCATTAAAACTCATCCAAATTACCATCTAAGAGCATTTGTATTTTGTTCTTGAAACTTCATGTTGTAGGTGGCTAGTTATTAATAGTGATAAATATAATTCGGTAGTGGGTGAACATTTTCATCTTGGCAAACATCTCAGATAGACAAATAAACAAGATTCTGGGCAGGGGTCTTCCCACACACAGACAACTTTTCAACACAATTGCTGTAATTTGAAAACAAACAATTTTTTTGAGAACAAAATCCTGTAAATACTCTTTCTTAAACATTTGATGGAGACCAAAGTAGTAGTAGTAGTAGTAGTTGCTTCCATGTTCCACTGGAGTCCCAACGCGAAGTTAATGCAAACTCCCCCGTAGGGCGGTGATGGAGACTAAAGCTTTGAAAAACAGCTCGAATCCAGCAGTAGATTTATTCCTCTGTGCAACTAACACCTGACCATCAAGGTAGCTATAAATAGTTGAATTCTGAAATTTGTTGGGATTGAGAGTAAAAAAAGAACACCAGAACACAAAATGTCAAAGCAAACACTAAAAAAGAACAGCTTCAATGCTGGAATACTGAATTCCACTACAAAATCAAGTAAACATGAATTGATCACTTAACGGTGACCAGGGATACTAAGCCCAAAAATTAGGTTGACCAACAAAGGACTGTCAAGTTAGCAACCAAACACAACCAACCCAGTTCAGAACAATTACAACTTCAAACATTAGCTCTTAGAAATGCATTGTCAAGTCAAAAGCATGTTAGCTCCTGGAAATGCACTGTCAAGTCAAAGGCATATTAGCTCATGGAAATGCATTGTCGAGTCATAAGCATGTTAGCTTCTGGATATGCATTGTCAGGTGAGAAGCTTGTTAGCTTTTTGAAATGCTTTGTCAAGTCAGAAGGACAAGTTTGAATAAACCTAAATGGGAACAGAATCTTGTCCCATAATGTGACTTTTCAGAGCGCATTTGAATACAAAGCAACACATCAATCAGACCATGTTGTGACTAATGCAGAACATGCCAACAATTGCACTCCATGTTCTTCAGCATCTCAGTTGCTGTTATTGTCTAGACCTAATGGCCAGTAGTACCAATGCTAGAACTGAACGCCTGGTAGCTTCACTGTCATGACCCACACACCTCTTTGCCATGTCAAACTAGGACCAAACGTGGACTTTCCAACAGCACCGCTAGGACACAACATAGACCACCGTTAGGATCCACAGGCCTTTTTGCTATTTCCTACTAGTACCCAATATCAACCCTAATAGCACTGCTAGAATCCACATGCTTCAAAATGGTGTGCTGCTGTGACACTAATTGCACTGTTAGGATCCATATGTTTTCTTTGCAGAATCTTTGTGGGATACTAACTGCACTGCAGGGCCCATGTTTGCCTCACCTGCACTGGACGTGCTCGTCGGGCCGTTAATTTCTGTATCCCCCATTTCTGTATCTTCATATTCTTTTACAACAGCTGCTGCAAAAGAAGAATAGATGATGGTATGTTGAGAACTGCCACAAAGTCACGAATGTAGGATAGCAGCTCATCATGTTAAAAATGCAGGGGTTAAGCCTTCCAAATATCTATCAATCAAGCAGAAACTAGATATTCTCAAATACAGAAAAACAATCATGTCTCACAACAAACGTTGGTTACTCATATAAATAAATTTGAATTGCTGTCAACATTTAATTACGAGACTTAAAACATCGGTTTGAATTGAGGAACAATTTTACATCACTTGCTGGATTATTCACACACGAACCAGAGGACCAGAATTGGGTCTATACTGTGTATACTATGTTCCTTTTATAACTGTAGGAGAGATGGTTATAATAGACTTTTACTTTTAAGTTGCTAAATAAAAAATTAAATATATATTTTTGAAAGATGTTTTCATCTCATGAAGCAGCTACTTCAGAAAAGCTTTCAAATTATAGATTGCATGCATGATAACTTGAGAAGTCAGAGATACATTTTTTGTGAGCATGCTGAAGTGCTTTCGCTCTAATGGTCACCTCTGGCATGCGCAGCTGCAATGCTCACTTCTATTGCTTAATTCGCCGCAGCAACGCTCACGTTCTCTTTGCACCAGCCGCGAGTGCTGTGCTCACGCTGCCACATGCGCCGCTACAGCAAAAATGTTCTCAGGCTGAGCTGCCGTAGGCGCCACTGCAGTGCTCATGTTCTCACTCGTTTGCCGCTGCAATGCTTCAGTTTTCACGCTAACCTACAGAATGTGTTGCTGCAGTGGTCCTATTCTCACGTTCACCTGCCGCATGAGCCGCTGCAATGCTCATGTTCTTGCGATCACCTGCAGAATGAACCGCTGCTATGCACTCGTTCTCACGCTTACCCGCTACATGCGCCGCTGCAGTGCTCATGTTCTTCAACTGCTGCAGGTCTGGAGGAAGCGCCTCTTGCAGCAGCTGAACGTAAAACTCGTTCTCACGCGCCACTTCGCGCTGCTTACGCTGCACACGAGAGAGGATTAGGAACGAGGTAAGAGGGCAATGGGGGCAAGCATTGAGAGCAAGAAACTAGTGTCATCTGGGTCAGGTCCAAGAAACCAGCACGAGTGCCAAGAATTTTCAGTCACTGAGGTAGAGATGATTGCTTAGCTCATATTGTAGACATAGGTAAAAAACTAACTTTATATGTATGGTAGCTATGAAAGCAAGCTAACCTAAGTTGAAAGGAGAAAGATTAGAAGAAATTTATTGAAAAATAATAATTGAACTGTAAAAAATTATCCAACTTGCAAATATCATTTCTCGATCAAATAAACAAGTCAATAAATATACTAAATAACATGAATGCATTTATTGCACAATCTTCATAAAGGAAGTCACAATTGATCTGGTATGACAAAAATTACAAGGGTTAAATGCATATTCAAGGAGCAGAACTGGCCACTCACCTGTCTTAGTCTATAGCCCACGTAGCTCTTTAACCCAAACCCAAGTGTTACCACAGGATACCCAATACTGAAAAGGCAAAGGTCATGGATTAAGGAAACAGACATAAATATAATTCTAACACAGTAGCTATATAAATTGTTCATTAAATTATGATACTTGCTAAACCAAATCATATGGTAGCTACAGCCATATACAGTAAAAAGTTTTGGCAACAATAGGATATTAATTGGAAAGTAATGACAACTTACCCTAGGTTAGCCCTCTTGGGCCAACTTAGTTGACTTGAACTCACCAGTGAGCCGCAAACGGCCTACAAAGATCCATGTGGAAGGGAACATTCTTAACTTCTTTGAGGCGAACGACTGCCTCAATGTAGATAAAAAGAGCCCATAACACGATAGTGGGCAGACACACGCCCCTCTCTGAACAAAAATCAAACCTGCTTAGATCATTGAGAGAAAGGTGATGACAAACAATTAAAAGCCTATGACAATTAACAAGTAGCACTATCAACCAAATTAGGAACATACTTTTTGCAAAGCATATTTTTCAGTGACAATTATGGTATTGCAACCTGCCACTGATCAGGCATTTCTGACAAAGGAAGTCCAGTGACAAAATGAGATGGTAGCTCTGCTCATCTTGGGAGAATTTGGTTTGAAATCGCTACCTAAAACAGTTGCATAGCTACTACCCATTGAATTTGGTAGAAGCATATCTTGTAAGGCCAGGCTACCTAGCAATTTACATAGGCATCAAACAGAAAAAAAAATAACATTAGCAATAAGATGGAGTCAGTTAACAGAAAACTGTCTTCAGTTACATTTCTTCATCAAATGAAACTTCTTAGTATTTAGAAAATTCTCTCAATTTTTATTTTATTTTATTTGAACTGGAAAATAAACTTGTTGAAAATGCAGTGAACAGAACCTCTGCTTGAGCCACTTCCAAACATGTCCATGAATAGTGAAATATAAAAGGCTTTTGACAATTATGAAAGTTCAAGCATTTTAGAGTAAGAGAATTTAAAGAACATTAACAGAAATCACGTGACATAATGGATTCCTAGAGTTGAAATTTAATCTATTGTATAGATAACCAACGTTGAGACACCATCAAACCTGTGTGCCAGACGAACTGCACCCAGACGTAAGTAGAGGCGGCAAAGAAAAGCCATGAGGCTGGAATAAAGACGATGGCCACCATGTCTGCAGTGACGGCCATGCACAGGAACAGCACGCAAAATGCCTGCAACGTCACTTTTGGTTAACCACAACAACACATTACAGTATAGCTTCTGAATCTTCATGTAAACAGTAAAATAAAAAGATTACCAAGTGCCTAATTTGAAACTCCTTTTTTTTGTACAGGACAAATGTTTTTATGTTTGTTATGATATAATTTGTTTATCTCAAAAAAATATAATTACATAGCTAGCTATAAGCTTAAATTTACTGTAATAAAAACATAATTATTCATTCAATGAACCATTTGCTGGATAGTTGTTAGATGAAATAATGCTGTATCAGATAGCTGTCACTTCATTGCAGTTTAAATAATTAATATAACTAATAAGACTCAAGGTTTCATAGTAGAAGGTGCAGAAGGCAGAATTTGTGTAAATGACACAGCACATTCCAATAAAAATATACTCACATAGCTAGCCTATTACCCACAAGAGAAGAAGCAATACAATAGCTATGATACATTATGGACCAGCTGGACCAGCAGCAGTGGAAGACTTGGCAGCTACACAGAAATTACTGTTGACATATATGAATTTTGTTGGCCCAAAATTCAAATACTGAGGTTCAGGAGTAACATTTATCAAATCATGTACAAGAAACATAACTGCTTACCAGTCCCTGATATCGGAAGGAATCATAAACACTGCGCAGCAGAAGCCAGAAGGGCCACAGGTACTCAAAACGGAAGTCGAGCAGGTAGTCGGCAGCCAGAACGAGCAGCCATACCAACGCAAATTTGACGTACACCACAAAACTGGAACAAAAAATTATTAATTAGTTAACTAACAATTTAAAAGTCAAACATGTTCCATTCACTAATAAACAGCAATGCACAAACAACTTGTTAAAGCAATCTCCAAAAAGTTTAAATTTCAAATTCTTCAATTAAAACAAAGATCTCTTCAAAGCAGAAGTGGACAGTGCATTTATCATTTTAGTCAACTAATGGTAAGATACTCATGACAGCAATCTATGAATCCGTGGCCGCCAAGATGTCATTCCTAGTTTAATTCAGTCAATGACTGTATAGCTACCCACTACTCATAACATTTAGTTTTTTTAAAACATATCACTGTTCAGGTTTCACTGGACTTGTAACTGAAAAATTGCATATCTGATCTACTGTTGTTTATTGTCTGTTACTGATGATGAAGCTATTTTCCTTCCAGTTTATGCCCAGTGTAACCTTTTGCAACTCGTGCAATGTTCATTTTGAAACTTGGACTAAGTGAACAGTTAAGGACTTGCTGGCTGTATAGTATTTTAGCAGGATTCCATGGAAGTTTTTTTGGTCCCACAGGAACCAGAGTGTGGTGGTTACTGAAATTCCACCATCATAACAAAAAAGAGGTGGGAAAGGCATCAGGATCCAACAACCGGAATTTGTGTTTTGACGCTCCCGGGAATCAAAATGCCTGGGACTGACTTCAAGCCGTACGACTTTATCTTCGCCAAAGTCAAGGGTTATCCTCATTGGCCCGGAAGGATTGAGCCATTTGAACCTGAGCCCAATGGTGGACCCCCCAAGAGGTACCCTATAGTTTTCTATGGCACCAGAGAAACGGGAAACCTCAAGGCAGAGGACTTGTTCCCATACCACGAGAACAAGGAACGTTTTGGCAGGCCACAGAAACGCAAACTCTTCAATGTGGGTCTCTGGGAGATTGAGAACAATCCAGACTGGGACCCAAACATTGTGGATGTGACTCTTCCCGGGGTCCAAGCTTTCCTGGAGGCAGACCGGGATGAATTTTCTCCTGGCTCACCTGGTGCTGCGTGTGGCCGCGGTGGTGACACAGAGGCGGGTGGTGGGGCGGTGTCGACGGTGTCTTCCCTCATCGCGTCGCTGGATGCTGCGGAGGATGACGAGGATCTGCATTGCTTGCCTTTGCAGCCGTCCGGTAGTGTCTGCGGTGCTGGTGTGGGATGCGCAGATGCTGGGGGGCCTGGTGCATCTAGGCGTGTCAGTGTTGGGGGCGGCGCTGTTCACTCCGGTGGTTCTGGTGTTGGTGCACGCTGTTCCTTCTGTGACCGGATCGTTGGTGGCGTCTCGATTGGATGTTTCTTGTGTGGATGCAAGTTTCATGCAGATCCCGCATGTGTTGGGATTGACAGGGGAGTCATTGATTGTGTGTGTAGGGAGGGAGGGAATGCT
>SDVV010001090.1:0-27101 GCA_016164225.1 Gammarus roeselii | reverse complement strand
CTTTCTTCTTCACGATCCCCAATTTTGTCATGTATAATGATGCTAGTGTATTTGTGCAGGAGTTCATTTTTGTGAATGGGTGTTTTTTTCTTCAGTCTTTGCTCGCTCGCGCGTGCACGGACCATATGTAGTTTCTGGGGTTGACCTGGACTGCGTAGCTTTAAACCTTGTGACGCGTTGCGGTTGGAGTTGATCTAAAAATTGAGGTGGATGGATGATTATTCATTTTATAGATCATCTCCTTTTTTTCAGTATTTCTTCTTGCTTGGGCTATATTATTTTTCTCTGCCCGTTTTTCATGGTGATCTATTTTGTATTGATTATAGAATTATGTATCGTTAGACGCCCGCAGGGGCCCTAGGCGGACTATGTGGTGTGTTAGTTAGTCTAGTCCAACCTACTGTGGGAGAATTTGCGCACTCCCGGGCACCGAATAAATGCCCGAGCACAGCTAGGCGTTTTGATGGCTAAATGGTGAAATAATGTTTACGTTGATCTTTGAGAGCGAATGTCTTGAACGGCACTGTACGTGGAGGGGACGAGGCGAGTCGAGGCTGGCTGAGACTGCGACCCGGGAGTGGGGGGGTGCTCGCGGGGCCCGGAGAACTTGAGGGACCCGGGGAACTCTGAAGACCAGGAGGATTTGAAGGGATCCACTTGGACCCTTCTGGGGCCTTTTGGGACTCCCTTAGAGACCTCCTTGAGAAACTTGGGGACCCGTTTGAGGCCCCTTTGAACACTATTCCCCCCCCTTTTCACGCTGTAAAACACACACAGAAAAATGTATGTATGTGAAAAGCTTAAGTAGAATTGTTGACCATTGTAGTCCTCGGTTTACTGACGCTGAGGACAAAGGTCGCGTCGATGCTGGACGAGGTGCGTCGAGATCCGTCGAACATGTTGAGGCGAGTCTAGTTGGTCGCGCGACGAGCCGAGACTGTCCGAGGTGATTCGAGACAGGCAGAGATGAGCCAAGGCGAGGTGACCCGGAGAGCTCGGGGGACTTGGGGGACCTTCCGGGATTCGTCGGTCGCTTTTGGGACCCGAGGCACATCTGCCATCCCACTCCAACCCCAAAATGCTTGAGTGGAAAATTTTTTGTTAGCGCAGAGACCTACTCGGTATCTGCGTTGAACCTACTCTGTGCCTACGTAGAACCTACTCGGTAACTATGCGTTAAACCTACTCAGTATCTACGTTGGACCTACTTTGTATTTGTGTTAGATCTACTCTGTCTGCGTTGAACTTATTCTTTATCTACGTTGGAACTACTCTGAATCTGCGTTGAACCTGCTCGTAATCTATGCTGCACCTACTTTGCCACTCCTCTATTGCCCTGCGGGGGAGTCTACATCACCTTCGCGTTGGGACTCCGGTAGAAAAGTGAAGCAACAATTACAACTTGATCTAATCCGCTAAACCTTTTACCAATTTCGACGATACTATCTGTGCGCACTGGCGCGCGTGCATATTACTCTTGGAGTTCTGACTGGTAGGAGGGAGGATTTGTTTCGTCTGAGTCTTTACCTTACCTGAATAAATAGGTTTTATCTCTACTGAACAAGACCGCGTAGCTGTTAACCTTGTGTTACGGGGCTGTAGGAGCTGACTTTGTCCGTGTAGCCGTACACGTTGTACCGGTCAGTCTAGACGATGCTACCTGTACGCACTAGCGTGCGTACATGTTACTCTTGAAATTCTAAATAATTGGAAGCTGAGATTGGTTTCGTCTTCGGCGTTTTTTCTTGCACGCACCAGCGTGCGTCTGGCATTGCTAAAATGTTAAACTTTTTCTAACTAAGGCGTGCGAGCGTACTGGAATCCATGATCATAGAGCTCACTTGGACCTTCGTCAGAGCTTTCGGTGGAGACCAGCCCCCAATCTTCAACCTAATCTTACGTCAGAGCTCCCAGTGGAGATGAGCACTCTATCTTTAACTTTATAATACGGCAAAGCTCCGGTGGATATGAGCGAGCCCCTTGAGCAATCCAAGATGGTTTTACTAACATTGAAAAAAAGGTCAAGATAACTACGCTTCTATTAATTTTCAGACCCGCGTGCAGCTGTAAACTTGAACCTGGCGTTATTGATGCAAGCCGCGTCGCATCACTGCTCGCCAAAGACCGGCCTGCCGCCGTTCGCAGCAACCATCAAAGTGAAGGAATTGCTCGACGCGGCTCCGAGAAAGGATACGAATGAAACATTGCTTTTTGACGAGTATATGTACAAAACATACAGAATTTTCATAGCTAAAAAAATACAGTGGTGTAGGTATGAAATAAACAGGATGTTTGTTGTACGCTACATGGCAAAATCAGTTTATTACTAAGCATCTGTTTGTAAATTCTCTTATGTTCCTATATTGCAGTGAGCGAGCCAATACACCAGCCGACACATCAGTACAATTACACATTGTGGCATGCTCTTCTATGTCCGTTGAGGCTCTGGTGGAAATGAGGCTCAAATCAATCAATCCACCAGAGCTGTCATGCTGAATATATACAGCTCACCTAATTTTGTTTGGTATTACAGTTCAGCTTACACTAGAGGGGATACACTCTGTGCCCAGAGTGGAAGCACAAGTCACACCAGTCAATAAACCCCGAGTGAGTCCTAAAGGCTAGCGAGCTTTAAATTTGCCTTCAAAGTTTATTTCAAATCAATCTAATCGATCTTTCGATGCTTGTTGTGCAACTTTTTAAGAAAAAACTTTGTATAGTGGCTGACTTTAACAGTTGGGTTTTGAATCACAAATTTCAATAGCCCATACTATTCCAGTACAGGTACCGATTTCCTGTTGAAAAGGCAGAAGAGAACAAATTAATTGGTCACTGAAAGTATTAAGTTTTTGGGAAAATGGTAATTACAAGTTACGCTTGGTTTAGGCATTTCGTCAATTACTTTCTAGAGCTTCTACCCCGAAGCGGCTTTGCATAATGAACTGTTAAAATGTAACTTATTGTCTGACCGGAGCGATAATAATACTGGCCGCTGATTTTTAATCAGAAAACAATTTTATGACATTCTGGCTTTGGGATTCATTTACCGATGCATATGAATAGTACATCAGCTACAGTCGAAGCAAATTCTTCAGCTGACTTCTAGTTTCATGCGTAGACATTCGCGTCAAGCAGTTAGCTTTTGGTGGCCAACATTCGGTGCGAGCCTCCAATCGTGATGTTGCGTAAGAATAAATAATAGTTCGTTCGACTTAGAAAAAATGCATTCAGTGTCCGTGTGATATTAATGTCCATTGATCGTGTTATTATTTATTTATCATTTGAAACCATGTTCCACCGGAGTCCCAACGCGAAGTTAATGCAGACTCCCCCGTTGGGCGGTCATTGATAGTGTTGTACCTCATTTACGCTCGAGGCTTACTTATGCACCCATTCCTCAATCACGTTTTCATCAGTTTCCTATCGCGACCCCCTCAGCTCGGGTGGTATTTTTTTTAAGCACACAATTATCTGACGTACATGTGAAAAACTGGATCATAATGAACATCCGCTGGTTAGATTGGGCCTCATTTCCAGTAGAGCACGACATAGTGAGTTAGAATTCGTTCAAGATACTCAAAATGGTAAGGCTGAAGCTCTGGTGAATTGCCTCCACTTGTAATAATTGAACCCTCGCACACTCACGTCATTGCTAATCTTGCACTTCTGAAGACTAGGTAGATATTATGTGTGCAACTTGTACATGTGATGGTACGTTCAAATGTTCTATCAACAATTATATACATACTTATAAAGACTCGATTAAAATTAGAAAAATTAGACGAATAAAATTTGAAAAATGAGGTCACGTATAGAGTTGACTGCTTTGGTACAACCTACACATTAGCACTAAGTTACTGAGGCAACACAATGATATCGCACTAGCACGAACGAACAAAAATTATTAGATCGACGTTGTACTGTTAAAGGACGAAACAGACATTTAAAACAAGTCAAACAAAAGACTACATACTACAATAAAGAAACATAAAAAATTGAAAAAATAGTCCTACTTTTATTGGGTTATTTTCAATTAAGTACAAAAAAAAAAAAAGAGTAAATTTGAGAGAGACTTGAAAACGAGCTTTCGGTGGGAAAGGAACTTTTACTAACTTTCGTTAAAATTATACTGTAGGTACAATACATACAAAAACTGCTCTACCTTCCATCGTGAGAAAACGCCTCTACAAAAGTAGCTTTCATTACGACATTCACTTACTCTGAAGGTGTAACACTGCACGACCACACATGACTCGTGATTAATATCACGTGGGAACCGAGGTCTACAACCGCAAATGGTGGTAAGCGCTAACTTAGAGAAAAAAAGACCACTGCGCAGAAGTATGGTGACAGATACTCCACTGTACAACATGGTGTTCAATAAAAATGCAGTCCAGTAACCAGTGGGAATAATTTCGTTTCATTTCGTCCTCTTATCATATATACGTAACAAGCCACGACGATTTACTCGAGCTATTTATTATTTGCTACCATGTTCCACCGGAGTCCAATTAACTGGAGCTAATTCGAGAAAGAACAAGCGACTGCAGTTTATTTAGCGGATCAATGAGATTGTTAAGTTTTTCATCCGTAGGTACAATCGCTACCTTCTATGGTACGTTAATATAATTTAGGTTATGTTTCTACAAACCTAGTTGACCAAATTACAAATAGTTTTGTCCATGCCATATGCCGATAAGAACAGTCCCACACTGAATCATGGGCTTTATCTCATAAGTAAATGCTGACGATCACACGCAAACAGTCCTAAATTTCACTTAATGAAAATCATATGCCTCACTTTCCCGGTAGCAAGTTCAAATTCAGCAGCCAATCTTCAGAAACATAGATAGCGGAGAAGCAATGTTGTGCTGGGTTTTATAACAAAGAACAAGATGTCTGAAAAGCTCACGCCTATTTGCAAGAAGTAGGTGCTCAAACACTAGACAAAAAAAATAGGTATTAGGAACATCAAACAATCAATACGGAGATTGTTTCAGATCTTGAGAGAGTCAGAACTTTCAATAAAGTTACTGCAGCGGTTAGATAAGGTTCGAATACCATATGTAAACTGGGTATAGCCACAGAATGGACTGGTGAAGAAATAACAAAAAACCTCGCGCGGAGCGTAAAAAAGTGTTATATTTTTGCCTGTTAAACTTCAACAAAAAATTGAGAACCACTTTCACGTCTTCAGAAATCTAAGTCCTAATTCCTGCATTCATCACTGGTTAGTTTCAACCAAACAGGCGAATACATTAATATATCAAAATGTTTCGCTCGATTTGATTTGACTAAATGTTTAAGAACGCTAAAATATTTGCTCGAGTTCGCTTGCGCTTGGTTAGACTATTTTGAAAACACACTAGGCCATATATGTGAGAGAGCAGTTATGAAACAAAGACATCCATTTAAAAGTTTATTCCTTGCGTGCTTCACCCTCGTATTTACTTTAACAGTCAAGAACCAGAAGGTCGCTTGGCACTCTGTACAAGGCGAGACATCACGGTCGAAGAGGCTGCGTTGACGAATGACAGTCAACTTCACACACAAGCGCGCGCATTTGACTAATCGCTGGTGTCGTTGGCCGATGTTACTCGGAACTCAAGTGTGAGGGACATCCTTCGCCACACTTGAGATGGGAGTAATGAACTCAGAGTCTCCCGAGAGGATTAGTTTAAGGCCGTCTCTCCATCGGTGCACTGACGCAAGTCTTTGAGCTACCCCACATCTTTCGGCGCTGCTTGGGAAAAGAAGCGGGAAGAGAAGGAGGCTACTACCCCTATTAGGAGCATGCCCAACTTTAAAAAAACTAGGCTCGCCGCCGTAAATTCGCTCCAGCACGATTTGTTACCAGGACACACCTCAACTACGACCTCCAGAGCGTGTGCGCCCCTAGACTGGGGTATGTGCCGGGTGTCGCGGAGCGCTGTGTCGTGGGAAGGAGAGCAGACGCTCCACGGTGATGGCCACCCGCACACTTCCACGCTCCTCCAGCACATCGGCCGCAGAGCACAGGTACGGCTGCGGGAGAAGAGAGGTTTCAGAACAGATGTAAATAGCAGTATAGGGTGCACGCTAATGAATGCACCGGGAAATCTAAGTGAAAGAATTATATACTTATGTTCACTCCATCTAATTTTCTAGACAGCTACGTGTTTCTGAATGTAAATTTGGGTGGCATAATTTTTTTATTAGAGTATCTGTCAAGAAGAATTGGAACATTGCACCAATTTCTTGCGTGATACGAATAAATAGGGTAGCTACTCATCATCGGAGAAAAAGGAAATTGCATCCAATATAAGCATCGCACAGAGATAGTGCGGTAGTGCCAATCCAAATGCAGTTTCCTGTGAATGTTTGACTAAATCTACGAGCTGGTCAGTTATTAAATGCGACGTAGGGGTTAAAATAACTTGCACCGTACGAGCGAAGGCAAATTTTCAAGTAGTAGTAGCAGTTGCATCTGTTTTCCATCGAAGCCTCAACGCGAGCAAATTTAGAAATACTCTAACAACCCTGAATAACTTACTTTCGACCACAACTGAAAAAAAATATTAATTGCGCTCCACTGACAATTATATAATAGGGTGCTCAGGTTTGAAAACCAGCTAAGTGCATATGACCATATACTTCCTTCCCACCCGCTATGGGCGACAATGGTGAGCTCACCTGCAACGCTGTCTAAGTCGAGGCATCAAATGCTGCAGCGCGTCCACACAAAATAGGCCAACAAAAGATGCAATAATCACCTTATCTCGTGGAAATAATTAGCTTCTGTTGACCAGTTTCAGAAAGCTCCCAAGTATTAAATCGAGATAATTCCAGTCAGCAGCAAGAACTTTTGTTGAAAAAAAAATGGACCGCAATATTTTAATGCCTGCTGTGGTTATCCACTTCACATATTTGTTCATGATGGGCGGTTTGAGATCGGTCCGTTTATGCAAGCCTTCTGTTAGCTCTTGGAATTGTCCTACCAAAGGTAGTTAATCGTTTTTCATTTCAATATTAGAAGATTGATGAATACAACTTCATTGAGAAATAAAGACATTTGTACAAATTGTTCAATCTCAACTTTGCATCCTTACTTCGTCCTATCACGATTTGTATGACGAACGTTGGTATGCTCAGCAAAAAAGAACAGTAAGGATTAGAACTTCGTGAACTTCAAGGCCTTATTAGCTTTATTAAGGCAAACTTAAGCTAGCTTGACTATAAAATACAATAAGTACGTAGGCAATCAAAGAATATCCTGCTATGGCGCACGAGCGCAGCGGCATGCAACGCGAGCACTGCAGAGGCCGCAGAGGGTAACATGGACGATCGTGAACCTCAGGGTAACTTTGAACAATATGTCTAATGATTCCGAGTTTTACCATCTAGAATAACAATGAAGCAGTTCCAGATTTCAAACTGATAATACAGTGGTTGAGAAAAAAAAGCCCTCACCAGCACACAGCGCCGAATCTCCCAGAATGAAGGGTGTCTGAAGGCAAGACGCACCTCTTCATGCGCACACATGCCAAAACTTAGCTCTACATCGCTACGGGCCTGGCCAGAACCCGGCAATGCACACATCAGGTCAGGAGTGAGATTTGATTTGGGCCTTATTTCCACCAGAGCCTATACGCGAGTCATAATAGGCTCCCCCGTAGGGCGCGAACAACCTCAGAACACTTGAACCTCCAGTCCTCAAACTTCTTCACCATCCCAGTTCTAATTCGACCAACTTCATTAATGATTCATCTCCCTCGGGTTTAATCCGGCCATGCCTCTCAAACATTCAACCTTCTCTATTCCACTCTTGCCCCAGCTCTGTAGAGCACAGCCGGGAACACTGCCACCTCCAACCTCTCTTTGCTTCCATACCCAATGTCCTATAGCCCATTATTAGATTTATTAGTGCACCCAGCACTTTCATTCACCAGTCCACCTTCTTCACTTAAAAGACTAGGTGCTGAAAACACTGGCTTTCCTCCATAAAAACTATTATTGGCCACCGATTCCGCTTGCATCGTTATTCCTCTGACAGCTCTTTTTTTTTCTCGTTAACTCGCTCTGGTGTCAATAGTAACAGAGATAATACCACTAATCATTCAGGTATCAGCAATAACACTCCCCACATTGCTACCTACATGTAACAACGTCAGCTTCTCAGAAGCCCTCAACATTCAACAACTTCTCAAAATACTCAGCTCACCTCTTGCTCTCCAACGACGACCTACTGTCGTCGTTGTCGCACCACCTCCTTCCCAGTCACATTTTCTAAGTCGCTTCTTTCCAGATCATTTTGTTCACCTCAAAATTCATGCCCAACCACCTACCCTACCTTTCATCAGCGTCCTACTTTTCTCTTCTCGCAACACGCTTCACCTCTTTTCTCTTCTCGCAACACGCTTCACCTCTTCTCTCTCTTCGCAACACGCTTCGCCTCTTTTCTCTTCTTGCTTTAATTGTCATGAGCCCCCACAGACTCAGACTGCAACCACTTCTCAAAAGCTAATATTTTCTGCACCACCGCCATTTGAACCTTAGTATTTGACCACTAGCAACCATTTCTCCTAAACCAACCCACACGGCACACATCACACACATCTCTACGCCGCGCCTCTGAACGTCTCCCATTCATCGGGCCTTGTCTCCTTACAATGTTGCATTTCTCCTTCAACGCCTGCTGGCAATACTTGTCTCGGCTCGCTACAATCAATTCATTCCCTTTCAATACTTCTCTCCCTCCTCCCACTTTTATTTTCCCCTTCCACCCCTCCATACTCATGCTTCCTTCTACCAAGAGGAGATCATTCATTCCTCCACCCCACCCGCATATCCACACTCTCCTCGAAATCACGGCAAAATCCAACAATGCTCTATCCACAACGGACTATCTTTACTAGTGCGTGAATGTGGACACATCGCTTCTTAAACAAAGTTTTTCACCACCAGCTCTTGCTCTATGCCCAAACCTATCACGTTCCGCAGACAAATCTACCTGGAAAGCCTAACACCCTTTCTCTCCCACATTCTCCACCACTACGTCTCTAACTTTCGCATTTCAATTTCTTAGTATCACCACTTCATCTTTATTTCGAAAACTCTCAATACACTCACTACTAAAAATCCCATGTCTCCCTCTGCTCCTCACTCCTTTCACTCTCTGGTCCAAAAGCCCTCACAAACGCCTATATTTATAAACCAAACTTAATCTTCAACCATATCATTCTAGAGGACATTCTCTTCAATTAAGTGAAGCTTTCGGTCAACAGATAGCTCGGTCACACCACACCTCATG
Source organism: Gammarus roeselii (assembly GCA_016164225.1). Classification (NCBI taxonomy): domain Eukaryota; kingdom Metazoa; phylum Arthropoda; class Malacostraca; order Amphipoda; family Gammaridae; genus Gammarus; species Gammarus roeselii. The sequence continues at coordinate 17,812 of SDVV010001090.1, read as the reverse complement.
TCATTTCTAACCCTCCTCCTCGTCCGAATTCCTTCCACTTGCCTCACTAAACGCACATTAGCCCCTACCTTTCAACTTAGTCTCACTCTGTTCCAATACATCAAAACTCCCTCCTCACAAATACCTCGCCAATCGCATCTCTTTGCTTCTTTGTCCCTAACAACAGCGTTCTGAAGGCGTGGGCCTCTCCTCCCTCCACACGTTTTGCCATCTTAGAGGGAGGACGTTACAGGAGACGGATTTTGAACACTGAATACAACTCAACTACCAACGCTATTTCATGTGGAATGTCAAATAGCTGCCACTCTCAGCCGGACGATGTGATGACGGTTAAATAATCTGAAGCGCTAAATTATTCCTATTAATAAGATCAAGACTTACAAAAATGCTGCAACGTGTCACTGATCTGCTAGCCTTCAGTAAGGTAAAAGCAAAGCAGGTAAGTGCATAAATGGCTCAAACTGTACAAGTTCCTTGAGTTGCGCAAGATGGCTCGCGGATAGAAATACTTAGTTGACGTTCTTTCATCTTTCCTACTACATACGCTGATACTCGGAGCAACACATCAAAATTACTGGGTAACACATTCTTCAAAACTATCTAGCTATCACAATCGTGGTTTTCTACTGCGGTCCTCAACCAATGTCCTTGCTCCTACTTAGGTGTCTATCTCGCTCTTGCTAGGTGCTGTGGAAGCCTAGGTGTCTATCTCGCTCTTGCTAGGTGCCGTGGAAGCCTCGTGTAAGCGCATATGACATTACCAAATTAGCAACAAAGCTCTAGCCAGCTGCGGTCAATCACTCGATCGAGCTACGACAAAGAATGATGACACACAACGGAACAAATACCGGGTTATCACACTGGTCAATTAGAGTTACTAGCTAGTTAAGGAAGTAGAGTGACAATTTTATATCAAAATACTAGGGAGTTACAGCAAAGAACATGTATTAAAAACAATAAAGAATAACCCTAAACGAGCCTACTAGTGGCTAATATTAAGCATGATACAGTGACCTTAAAGTCGAGCAAAAAGACAAATTGTCACTAAACAGAACAATATTCACACTGAGAGATAACTTAAAAGTAAACAGACGATATCTAGATAGAGGATTGCCTACCTAAGAGAAATGGAAAAGACAACAAATCATTTGATGAACGATTTTTCCCTATCACTTTACATTTCAAGACAGAATAAATCAAAATAATCACTACGAGCCTCTACAAGAAGCAATAGCTAATCCCTTTACTTGTCTAGACTTCACTTCGCATAGCTACAATCACAAGAAAATTCAAGTACTGAATATCGCGGCTTGTTATTTTGCAAGAGATTTGACTTAAAAAGTGTTTCTAATGCTATTCGATTAGCTTGACATTGGAATATAAGAACACAGCCTAAATACTGCTAAGCTACACGGTGAGGCTGCAACGGGAAGAAATCATAACAAAATATATTTATCATTCATTAGAGTCGAACAAAATATATGTTCCGAGTTGGGAAAAAAATCTACAATTACCGTAAAAAGAAGCAAACGTGGCACGTTTTCAGTGCAGGATATCAGTGCTATCAGTGCAAGAAGGCGCAGGATGTCAGTGCTATCAGTGCAAGAAGGCGCAGGATGTCAGTGCTATCAGTGCAAGAAGGCGCAGGATGTCAGTGCTATCAGTGAAAGAAGACGCAGGATGTCAGTGCTATCAGTGAAAGACGCAGGATGTCAGGATGTCAGTGCTATCAGTGAAAGACGCAGGATGTCAGTGCTATCAGTGCAAGAAGGCGCAGGATGTCAGTGCTATCAGTGCAAGAAGGCGCAGGATGTCAGTGCTATCAGTGCAAGAAGGCGTAGGATGTCAGTGCTATCAGTGCAAGAAGGCGCAGGTCAGTGCTATCAGTGCAAGAAGGTGCAAGATGTCAGTGCTATCAGAGCAAGAAGGCGCAGGATGTCAGTGCTATCAGTGCAAGAAGGCGCAGGATGTCAGTGCTATATTTTAAGTCTTATGTTCAGCAGGCACGCAGAAACCTCCTTCACCGTCTTTTGAACGCACGAGTGCAGGAGGTAAAGGAAACAAAACAATACGTTCTATGGAGCCACGTGCGCTGCTAACTTCATTACTTAAGACCAAATCACGGCTTACTAACTACACTTACTACTTTAATAATTATTCTAACTTCTATACTTCTAGGTACAAAAAGAAGGCAGCAACTCAGAGTTGATGGCACGCCATCACTAATCCCAAGTCTGGAATGCCGTATCGTAGGCCATCGTGCGACTCGGCGCGCTTTTGTTCGTACTATTGTAGCAGGATTTGCATGGAAAGTTTAATGGTCAGAAAAGGTTTTCTAAGTAATAGACATATCTAATATAACGGATAATTACACAGTTGACTAGTAACATTATAGGTAATTTGATATGCAAATACAAATAAAAGTGATATTAATGAAACTCCGTTCATTGATGATTGGAAGAAAAATAAATCTCTAATTGCTAGAATCATGAAATATGTTCGTAGGCATTAACAGAATATTTCATAACCAAATTAGTAAAGTATAAAGTAGGTACCAACTTAGTTAAGTAAAATATCAACATATACAGAGTTTAATGACTAGTAATCGGATAGATCATTTAGTCGGCACCCACCACTAAGTGTTACATTGCCACACCCACTACTAACAGTGTTACATTGCTATCGTCTGACCAAAGAAAACGAGTGTAGACAACAAGGTAATATATTCAATTGCTACACCAACGCCACCCTCCATTCACATGACACCATTGTAGGGCTAGGTGCTCTACCCTGATTATTATTATTTATTATTTGCTTCCATGTTCCACTGGAGTCCCAACGCGAAGTTAATGCAGACTCCCCCGTAAGGCGGTGCTCTACCCTGAAGCGACCTCGGCGCCCTTACTATGATGCGCTCGTGATGCTGGGCGAGGCAAACATGGTAGATAGGTTACTATACCATCGAGATGGAGAGTAAGTCGCTGTGCCTCTTCACGGTAAAAAATATAGATTGCACTTGAGATCTCTACGGGCAGAGTTTGACAACGCGTCCTGATTGCTCAGTAACAGTCTCATTCAGAACAACTGCAACAAGTCAGTTGAATTCATAAGTCAGAAAGCCTGAGCTTCCCAACATTACATGGCAAGCCGCGCACTAGTTTATCAAACGATACTATTATTTTAGAAGAGGCCCAGTCTGGGCTTTGCCAACAGAAAACTTCTTAGTCTGCAACAGGGCTAAGGCGACTGGATGGAATCTCGCCAGTTAATCACACGCTTGTGATAAATTGGCGCGCTTCCGTCCAGTCGCCTCAGTGCTCGCATTGTTGTGATAATAATGCATTCAAAACACTGCATCAATTAGTCACACAAGTGTAATGCATATAAAACAAATGGCAGTAATTAGCCACACAGACGTATTTCATATTAAACACATAGCATTAATTAGCCACACGTATGTATTGCATATGAAACACATGGCATTAATTAGCCACACAGATGTAATGCATATACAACACTGCATTAATTAGCCACACAGATGTAATGCATATTAAACACATGGCATTAATTAGCCACACAGATGTAATGCATATAAAACAATGCATTAATTAGCCACAAAGATGTAATGCATATTAAACACATGGCATTAATTAGCCACACAGATGTAATGCATATAAAACACTGCATTAATTAGCCACACAGATGTAATGCATATTAAACACATGGCATTAATTAGCCACACAGATGTAATGCATATCAACCACATGGCATTAATAAGCCACACAGATGTACAGATACAGACACTAGGTCGCATCCTCCAGAAAAGGGGGTGGCCGACAGCAAGGCGCACCTCACACAACTTCGCCCTTTTGTGCAAAAGGGTCAGGCCGGTAACCCCGAAACATACACTCAGGGTCACGAGTGCAGTCCGAGGATCCGTTGTCAGCAGCAGGGCCCGGTAGTTTTCACTGGTTTACCCCCGCCGCGTCATAATGGTCCCCCCCCCCAAGGACGGGAAAGCCCATCAGAGCAGCGTCAAAATCAACCATTTTCCACTCACGCCTGTTCATTGCACGCTCTCTCGCTACTTCCACATTCATGTCTCTCCTTCCTAACGCCTGCTTCACACCATCCATTTCCCCAAACTTCGGTCTACCTCTAGGCCTGCAACCACTCGCCTCCGCATTCGTCACCCTCTTCACCAATCTCCCTTCATCTATCCTCTCCATGTGCCCGAACCATCTCAGGACACGCGAATCCACTCTGTTCTCCAATTTCTTCACCATCCCTGTTCTGATTCGAACCACGTTGTTGGTGATCCGGCCTCTCAGCGTTACTCCAGCCATGCTCCTCAAACATTTCATCTCGAAAACATTCAACCTTCTTCTCTCCTCTGCTCTCACCCCCAAGTCTCAGCTCCATGAGCACAGTTGGGACAACAACTCACATACAGCCCTCTCTTAACTTCCATCCCCAACGTCCTACAGCTCATTACACTCTTCAGTGCACCAAACACTTAACACCCCTCCTTCACTCGCGCCTTCACTTCAGTTTCCACTAGTTCAGTCATCTCCACATGGGAGACCAGATACTTAAAAACTGAACTTCCTTCAAGAGCTCTCCATTTAGGGGGACACAAATTTTGCTCGCATCGACAGACCTCAAGCATCTCATTACTTTCCTTTTACCCACGATCAAGCTAAACTTTCTTCTCTCACACACACTCCACACTCAGACACTAGCCTACATAGCTTCTCCTCCGAATCCGCAACCAGGGCCGTATCATCCGCAAATAGAAACTGGCTCAACTGCCAACTCCGCCCATTCGCTTCCAACAGTTCCAAGCTACGACCCAGCACACTCGCGTTCACCTTCCTGACCACTGCATCCATATAGAGGTTGAACAGCCAGGGAGAAATCACGCAGCCTCGTCTCAATTCCACTTTCACCGTGAACTTATCACTAACCTCGCTCCCCACTCTGACACATGCTCGGCTGCCAGCATAGAAACTCTGCACCGCTTTCAACAGATGTCCGCCCACTCCGAACAAACGCAACACCCTCCACAGCGCTTCCCTGTCAATCCTGTCGTATGCCTTCGCCAGATCCATGAAAGCCAAAAACACATCCTTTCCTTTTGCCATGTACTTCTCACAGACCTGTCTCACTGCAAAAATTTGATCGGCACACCTTCTACCACTCCTAGAGCCATACCGTTCTTCTCCAATTGCGCAGTCCGTACAGTCTTTAAATATTTTGATCAGCACTCTCCCGTACAACTTACCAGACACACATAACAGACTGATACCTCTCGAGTTGCAGCATTCATTTTCATCTGCTTTGCCCTTATCTAGCGAAACAATGCAGGCACTGCTCCACTCAATCGGTACCACGCCTGCCACAAAACACAAGTTCAGTAACCTCACCAACCATTCGGCAATCGTTACTCCACTCTTCTTCAGGCACTCGGTCGCAACGCCATCCAAACCAGGAGCTTTCCCTGCTTTCATCACCTCCACCGCCTCCTGCACCTCTTTCCTGGTCATGTCCGCCACAATTCTTTCTCCCAAAACTGGCATCCGAGCACTTCAACCCCCAGCAACAATGTCAGCCTCTCTGTCATCCTCGACATTCAACAACACATCAACATACTCGGCTCACCTCTTCCGTACATCACCACTTTTCAACAACTGGCCGTATTCATCTTTCACCACTTCCTCCTTTCCGGTCTCTCACTTTCTCACCCTCTTCACCTCTTCCCAGAACAACTTTTTGTTCTCCTCAAAATTCTGGCACAGCCGTCTGCCCCACTTGTCATCAGCGTCCCTTTTGGCTCTCCTCACCACCAGCTTCACCTCGTTTCTCCTCTCTTTGTAGCTTTCATAAGCCACCACCGACTACACCTGCAACCACTCCTGAAACGCTGCACTTTTTTGTGCCACCGCCAGTTTGACCTCCTCGTTCCACCACCCGCAACCTTTCCTTCTTCACCCGCCCACATGGCGCGCACCACACACCTTCTTCGCACATCTCAGCAACGCATCCCTAAACGTCTCCCATTCTTCCTCCACATCTCTCAGGTCCTGTCCTCTTACGTTGTCATATTCTACCCTCAACGCCTGCCGGAACTCCTCGGCTCTACTTTTCACATTCAGTCCACTCACTTTCGCTACCTCTCTCCCTCCTCCCACTCGTTTGTTGCCCTTCCACTTCTGCTCCACTTTTAATCTACTTTCCACCAGCAGATGGTCAGGCACTCCTCCACCCTCCCCTCTCGACACCCGCACATCCAACAGCCTTCCCACCACTCTCCTCGATATCAGCACAAAATCCATCAGCGCTCTCTTCACCACTGCACCACGGGCCATCCTTACCCATGTATACTTGTGGATATCACGCTTTTGAACAAACTGTTTCCGACCACCAACTCCTGCACCATACACAGACCTATCAGGTTTCCTCCACTGTCATTTCTACTGGGAACGCCATACCTTCTTATCATATTCTCCACCACTACATCTCCAACTCTCGCATTAAGGTCATCCAGTATAACTACATTGAAATGACCTCCAAAACTCTCAATACACTCACTCGGGTCAGTTCAGAATTGCTCCTCCTCTCCTCTTCACTCCTCTCACTGCCAAGTCCGCAAGCACTCACAAATGCCCATCATTCTACGACTAACTCAACTTTCACCCACATCAATCTTGATGACACCTCCTTCCATTCGGTAACGCTACTAGCCAACCGATCACTCAATTTCAAGACCACACCTTCTCGCGCCCAACCTTCCTCCACACCAAACTCACATTTGCCCTTACCTTTTAATTTCGTCTCACTCAGCGCCAACATATCAAATTTCCTCCTCATAAACATCTCGCCAATCTCTCTCCTCTTTCTCATTCGTACTACAGCCACGCACATTCAGCGACCAAACGATAGGGTTCGGAGAAGCGTGAGCCTCTCCTCCCCCCCGCTCGTCTTGCCGTCTTAGAGGAAGGGTCTTACAGAGAAAGGGATTCCTAGCTCCTTCGCCGCGCCTCTTTTAGTTGCCTTTTATGACACGCAGGGGTTACGGTAGCACGATTCTTCTTTCGGCTACGGGGCGCCCTTTTAGTCGTCTTCTACGACACGCGGTGGATACGGTTGCAAGATTCTAACGCCCCGGCTACAAGGAGTTTAATTAGCCACACAGATGATAAACACATGGCATTAATTAGCCACACGGATGTAATGCATATTTAACACATGACATTAATAAGCCACACAGATGTAATGCATATTAAACACATGGCATTAATTAGCCACACAGAAGTTTGGATTTGATTAAAGAGGGTTACTGGCACAGCAGTCTGTCCTTACAGCACCGAATAAGAGAGACAAAAATGCCTATGAAACGCATGACACAAATTATTCAAGAACAAAACTAACGTTGCTTTGGCAAAAACTAAGCTCAGTAACGAAAGGAAAGTTGTTAGTCACCTAAGCTTTACATTTTTATCAAATAATTTCTATTGGAATCCACTTGTTGTAGTAAAAATCTAATTCGCATTATCAGTTGGCAGGTTTGTTTAGAATCGAATACCAAGTAACGAGGTGCAAAGCGACATGACATTCAACCGAGAAATGGTCCGTTTCTTTGTTGTAGGCTCATCAGTAACCAATTTCATTTTGCTGCCGAACCTGTCTGAGATCAACAGCAGGTACATATAAGTTTTAAATCGACATTTGAAAAATATTCGCTATCAAGTTGCCAAACCGTAGAAGAAATGGAAGCCAAATTTGAGGACCATACTGAACAATAGTTCATTATTTCTGAACCAAAAAGTCTGGAAATTTCCTCATCATACATATCCAGCTTACTGAACATTCAACATCAAAAGTCAATTTCCATGGCTTTTTTTCCATCACATAGTTACATTTGTTTGACCATTGTAAGTTACGAGGCCCAAAGAAGTATTTCAATGTTATTTCGTCACCAATATATGGACAATTATTTTAAATTAAGTAGGTAAAGATGTGGCGACCTCTGAAATCGATGAATGAGAACAACTGGGATGAATAGTAACCACTCTTTCAAACAATCAGCGTCATACTGGCCTAGACTCAAAACAATTGAAGAAAGCTTAGTGTTTATCAATTTACGAAGAGATCCAAGTTACATGCTTTATATTTAAAGCTATATGGATGCGCCAGTTGGTAGCTTCAGTCCAGTAGCAGCAAATTAGCTGGTGACAACATTCTTCAATGGTACACGAAGCGACGTATTCGCATCGAGACGCCTCACACAAAAATTCAAACCGTTACCAGAGTGATAAAAATAAAAATAAACGCACAGGCCCGCTATCGAATGGCTAAATCCCTAGCATAAACAAGGCTACATGCTTCATATGTGCAGCAAAATTATCAGAAACGCTGTTATCAATCAACAGCCACTTCATGTCAATACCCGCACTGAAAACTTCGTACACCTCGTAATAATTACAAATTAAAATAATAGTTTATAGTGTTTCCAACTGTGCAGTGTATTAAGGGCACTTCAACAAGAAGATATAGCTGCACGTCCTTCAAACATCAACGAAACATTAGCTAAGGATTGGCCTAAGAAGAAAGGATACATACATTGCCGTATTAGTAGCTGTGCCTATGTTCTGACAATCAAGCTGTTCCATGTGTTAATAAGTGATTAAATTCGAGTGCCAAGGCTTTCTAGTACACCTTAGTCTATGTCCTTCTGTCGCCGATCGTCAAATCAGTAGCCAGTCCTGCATCAAGCCATTAACAACTTATCGCTTATGACATGGACGGGGAGTGAGTGAAGGGTGAAGAAGAGGCGAGTCTAGAGGGAAATGAGGGTGTTCTCCCCCCCCCCCTTCTCCTTGGTTGGGACACGACTCCATGCCGCCCTTGAACCCAAGAGATGCCTAAGGGGGAGGGAAGACGTGTTCCGAAAACTAAAATAATCTGTCCTTCAGCTGTAGATCAATTATAGTACACGCAGAAAGAAGGGTGCTTTCAACGTTGGTTTGGCAGACATAGGATGTGGGTTGCAAGTCCTTAGCCTGGGAAGCACACAGCTGAACTTAGTCACCGAATTAATGCTGAAGAAAAACATTTGGTCCTTGGGAACGATCTACCAACAAATAAATTATTCTCTAAACGCCTTTCACACATTTTCGACAGCTGTCAATGTGGCAGACCAAATTGATGTCAAACTCGCACGGAAATGACACTTTTCCCAACAGAAAAAAAACATACGTTATTCACCAAGTGGGAAGAGGTAGAGCAAGGCAGCACTCACCACGAACAACAAGAGCAGGCAATTGGACAACATCTTGTCATCCCTAACTGGAATCCCAGCTCCTGAAGAAGTTGGAAAAAGTATGTCCTTCTCCGACCCAACCCGTGAACGATCGGTCTGAGTATCATCCTCTACTGTTGGTGAACCGTTTTCCCGTCCATCTGAACGCCTTCTAACGAACAGAGGGTGAGATCCAGCTCTGGCGTGATGCAAAGCGCTACCACCGACTGAGGAGCTTACTAGATCCGGCATACTCTGGTCAAGGCTGCCGCCCACGCCAAGTCTCTTGGTGTTGAGGAGGACGTCGACATCTCCAGCAGCAGATCCAAGACCCGTGTCCACGCTGCTGCTGGTATGGTGGTGATACTGCCTCAGGCGGGCGGTTCCCGAGTGTTTGCCGTCCTTGAGGAAGGTCGTGGGAACAACTTGGCTTAATGCATTCAACTCGGAATTGGAGGCGGTGTTAGTACACTCTCCCATCCCGGAAGAAAAGTCAGTCAACCCAACCTTGGAAACCTTATCCTGACTGGAATGATTTGGAAGAAGGTACATTTTCTGGCACTGGAGATTCCTTACATTATAGGAAGAAGAAGTAGTATAAGTAGTATCAAAATTGTAGGCACTGGACTCAGAAGTCCCACTGGCATTATGACTAGCAAGTAGCACTGTCTCCGCACTTCCGATGGGAGAAGTATCCACCTCGATCGACAAAACCTTATCAATATACGATCTATCATCACCAATGAAGCTCTGATATTGTAAGCCACTCTTGTTTTTATTCCTTAACGATGTTCCAATGCGATTTCCTGCAAAGGCGGTGTCAGGTTCACAGTTGGAAGAGGTGCCACTTGTGTCAGCACCAGTGCTTTCACTTGCTCCCACATCGGAAGGAACTCCGGTGTTACTGTCCTTCCTCTCGAAGGCGGCGATGAGGTGGTTCACGTTCTTCCGAGGAAGACCTTTGAAGCCCTCATCCTTGGCAACAGTGTCATGCTGAAGAGGTCGTCTCAGAGATCCTTCCACTTCAGACTGGCGGCCGGCCAAGGAAGGGTCATCAGAAGAGGTCAGAGGAGCAGCAGAAGCAAGATCATCGGCTTGTTCTTGTGTCAATTGCGTGTCAGGGACTGGAGCTGGAGTATTCAAGTTTCCTTCTACAGAGCGCACTCGATTTATGGGCTCAATCTCAATAAAAGAAACTTGCAAGCCATCTTCGTCTGATTCATTGTTGTCTCTTTCATTACCTTTAGTGTTCGTGTCGTCTGTGTTATCACCGCCATTTTTGGCTACGTTTCCTTTGGGTCCATCACCCTTAGGTTGCCTCTCTCTCAAATTCCCATTTCCATCATCACATCTATCCCCAAACTTTTCCTCCATTTCCGCATAGTCAGTTCTTCCCAGCTTTTCCTCCATTGCATCATAGGTTTCCCCTTGCTGCAGGTCGAGTTTCATGTCAACATCTGCGCCGTCCTCCTGATGAGTAGTATGATAGAAGTCCTCGAGTGCGGGCGGTAGGGGGAGATCAGGGTGCACGAGGGAGTGCACCGTGGCGAGGACTGGGGCGGCCTCTAGCGGTGACAGCAAGACGTCGTCAGCGGAACACAGCCGCTCCTGCAACACACGCCACCCATCAGACCCCGGCCGGCACACGGTTCCCGCGACACACGACACACCAACAAATCTCTCAAAAGAGGCAAGGAAGGAGAGAGGATGGACCGTTCAAAGGATTAGGAAGAGCGGCTAGATGAGGCATGGGGAGGAAAATTATAAAACAGTACATATTAGAGCAAAAAAGTATCATACTAGCAGCTTTATCAATGATGGCAGAAATAATAGGAAGAAGTCAAAAACGTTTTTTTGTTCTGCAGTATCAAATCAGCAGGAAAAATATATATATTTGAATTTTACAAAGTAAGTGATGAAACAACAGTAAAAAAACAAGTTGTGTCGTGCCAAGCAGCAGAAACATTCATCAGTTTGGAGGGGGAAGAAAGTAAATAGATGCTTGCGATGAGGCAGCTATTTAGAAGAGGATAATAAGAATGTTTACAGATCAAAAGAGATGGAAAGTTCCTCGGAAAGATTGAGGGCTGCAAATTGAGGATATGGTTCCTTGATGAAAAGAGAAAGAAATTAAACAAATACTTTCCATTTGAAAACTATCAATGTCTCATATCATGAAACAATAATTCAATATATGGCGATGACACAAATAGCAAGACAAAAACAACAGGTGAAAATTTACAGTTGAACCACACAATAAAATTGATAGATGCGGTACTGTGTTGGGAATTTGTTTATTTCATGCGACTGGTGGAACCCTTCGATTCCCGGATAAGTTATTCATGGCTGGAACATCATCTGATAAGATCATACAAAACTGACCGAAAAAACAAACAAAAAACTAAATACAGGACACGCGCTGATTAGTGCCCGACCACAGCTTCAGTTTGAGCACACGCGACACCAATGATTTATCGCAGTTCCCACGACTCTGACTATGTTGTTACGGTCAAACAACACAACACTTGCTAAACAGGTTTAAAAACAATGCTACTAACAATACTAGTGCCTCAGCGAGCTAGCAACAATGATACTTTTACCACACTGAAAAGCAAAGCGCGCAGTACTGATGCAGCTACTGGCAGTGAAGTCACTACACGAGTAATCGGTCTGGTTCATGAGGCACACAATCAGCAACGAGTGACATTCATATGACGGCCTAGGAAATGAAATGGCTCATTTTTGAAAGTACCTAACCAGGCTGGTGGTGATGATGGTTGTGATTGCAACAACAACAACTAACTAAACGGAACACAACCGGAATCAAAGCAAGCAAACGAAATCAAACTAAACAAAGTGTTTAAGAAAAAAAAAAAGTAAAGAGGAAAAAGACAGTATAGAGGAAGGGGCGTCAAGGTGTAGAGGGTGCAACAGGGTGAGCAAGAACGGCCGTGGTGTTCATGTGTTATGCTACTATGGTGTCCAATTTGAACACGTAGCAGTGGTATCCAAATTACCTATACAGAGGAGGCGTTTCCAACTCCGATTGAGCAGCGATGTCCAACTCTGACATGAATCACTGTTTCCAGATCCAACAATACAACAAGTGTTGTACTATTACCATAAGGCAGTGGTGTCTTGATTTGCCTCAACTTCTGTGGTATAGCGGTCGCCACTTTCTATTGGCAACTCTTCAGTGGATGGAGGATACAAGGCACACACATCTTTGCGCCCATATCCCGTTGGCCACACACTGGTTTGGCTGACTCCTTTCAGAGCGCTTCTCATCAGGTTTAACTGTAAGCAGTTCAATTGTACTGCTGACAGCTTAGAGGGATAATTCGTTGTTTCAATGGGAAGCAAGAGGTCTCTTGTCACTGTCCGGGGAAGAGACATGGTCTGTTTATGAAGCACTCTCCAGTGACACTGACGGCAAGCAGCTAGTAGTAGTAGTATCATTACACAGCTGTCTCGTAGTGTGAACAAAATTTGTATACTAGCTACGTCATTTATTTAATGTGCAAATTTACAGTGTAAAATAATTTTTAAAAATAATTTGAATAAGAAATATTTACAACTATTATTATATACAGTAATTGACCTAAGACTATCTAAAACGCAAACTTTGGCAGAAATCAGAAGTAGGAAACCATCTATTGTTTAATGTGAGCAAGTAGAAGCCATCTTTATAGCTAAGTTGTTACACAACAATGGGACTAAACTAGCAAATTGCATTGAAAAGAGGTAAATTGTAGATACAGTTGTAACACAGAGATAAGCATGGCAATCCTGTGGCAAATGAAAAATGTGCTTCCCCAAAATTGTCTTCCTTCCATTAGCAATGGCCCAGCAGCAGTATCTTTATGAAAAATAGACGTGGAACAGACCCTCTAGTAAGCGTCTTGGTGATCGAAATGGGCCTTGCGTTAGACTCACTGTGGTCTCCAGTGTTCTCAACTTGCTACTACGGCACAATACAGAAAGTAGTCTTGTTTTGATGCAGGATCAAATTGTCTAAAAAAATGTACACAAGTATGAACTGTGATAGATTCACTGGTGTTCACTGATGTCTGTTCGAAAAAAAAACTAGAAAAAATCCGAAGTTATCAATGTTGTAGCTGCAGTCTTTTTAAGTTGACTGAGTGGTTGCAATACTGTCCTAGTATCTTTATCAGGAAGATTTATTGTATACATTCATTGTTTGAGGCGGTTACTACAGGGCATGTGTTGCATGGTTGCAGGTAACTAACTACTTCACCTAGCTTAGAAATTTGAAAAAGAGGATCAAAATGACGACACTGGTTTGTAATAATTTGCACTCGTATTCTTCCAGAACATCTTTAATCGGTTATAAGGGCTAACACAACTGCACTGCAAAATTGTTTCCATCTATCAAGGCCAACACAATTTCTATAGCTTGATTACAGGAGAAGGTTTGTGGTGAGAAATGAACAGGAATGTGTTCAAAATGTGAATATTTGAAGCCGAGGCACTCAAGTACTGAGTTTGGAGGAGCATCCCTGAAGTATTGAAGCATTAACAAAGTTCCCTGTGTGTGTTTATGAAGAAGCACTCTATTACGCGTAACACGCTGAGCAGCCTATCCTCAGAACGGCTTGTCAAGCACAGCTGTTGTACGCGCGTCTAGTTAATACATAAACATGGATTTATTTGTGCAATAGTGACAAGCTGAACTCAACAAAAAAAGACAAATACATTTGGCAGCATTGAGTACATATAACTAAAATAATGCATATCGAACAGACAATTTATAATTAACAGATTTATGATATGAACCAGTAGGATAACATCAATGGGTATTTATAAACTTCGCTTATTTAGCACGAATTTTTTCATTTCAAATAGAATAATATAGTTGCATAGTGAAGAAAACAGCAAAAAGTGAAGCAATCATCTTCATAGTGCTCTGCTTTACAAAGCCTCTAATTTTATTTCATACAGCTATCATACTGCCAAACACTACCATAAAGACAATTTGCTCGTTATCATCTAAATGTTTAGAATGATGGTCGTGCCAGGCTAAATTGAATGCATAAAAGCAGTTTAAAAGTTTACATAGCGTATCACGGAACAGAATGTGTTTGCAGGACATTATCCAAACTGTGCCACGAGCCATCATCTCTCAGAGACATTGCGGTGACAGATCAAAATTGCTCTAAAATTTATAAGTGTTCTAACAGTATTTGCAAGGAAATATTTAGGACGTCAAAATTGCTTTAAAAACCTTAGGTTTAAGTAAGAAATAATAGTCGAGTAGCAAGCTCTTTATTCAATGAGAAATAATCGAGGATTAGTGTTATTTTTGAACATAGTTTGTGAGTTGGAGCCAGAAACATTCCTCGGCGCCCGCCCCGCGGCGGTGACCGGCAGTAAACACTCCTCAGCGCCCAGCAGTCGGCGGGAGCACTTGGCACACAATTGAGGAATTCAAATGATATGCAAAGCAAAATAAGTTAGTAGTTACCGCACTCTTTCCTACAAGTAATCCGGATATCCGGATATCGAGTTACATGTAAAGAGAAGGGACAGTAACGCTCTGACGTTTCACACAAGACAAGGACACTAAGGCAGCTAGACAGGTTTACACGATTTGGTTGGGGTTAGTCAGTACAACAGTACGAGGCAATCAGAGTCTGAACAAAACCAAAATAGGCAATATAACCTAACTAGAACATACAATGTCTATACCTTCCCTAGGTGAAATCAAATAATGCAAGCTGTATAACGGCAATTTATACAAAAAGAGTGAGGCTAAAATAAATCCCACAACTCCCGAATTGGACGCTGATTAATGCAGTGCAGGGTTGCTTAGAGGCAACTTTGTACACCGAAACAAATTGCATTACAAAGCCACTACAAATTTTTGTATTTAGCCTATATAGATTACTCAGCAAATTGTAATTTTAAAAACATATGTTCAAGTGACAAATGCTTTTACAGGTTAGCGCTGTCGTACAAAACGCATAGCGTACAGTTCTAATGCAGAAGGAGAATATTTAGCTATGCAATAGGGGTTTACTGAGTTACTTGTGAGCAGCAAAATCAAGTCCTCAAAATAAATTGTGGGAGTAATGAGTACCAGAAGGAATAACTAAATGAGTGATAAATAATCATGCCACCTTGCATCATCTGTCACTTTAAAAAAATAGACCTTATGAGTTGGCACCATTTAATTATGATAATTAAGATATAGAGTATGTGCAATTTGGTCCAGACTGCGATCAAATGTTTTTTTAGAAAATAATGCTTAATAAAAACATGATAATGATAGGATAACTGATGCATTCAGTATGATAATGGTAGGGTAACTGACGCATTCAGTATGATGGTAGGGTAACTGATGCATTCAGTATGATGATGGTAGGGTAACTGATGCATTCAGTATGATGATGGTAGGATAACTGATGCATTCAGTATGATAATGGTAGGGTAACTGACGCATTCAGTATGATGATGGTAGGGTAACTGATGCATTCAGTATGATGATGGTAGGATAACTGATGCATTCAGTATGATGATGGTAGGGTAACTGACGCATTCAGTATGACGATGGTAGGGTAACTGATGCATTCAGTATGATGATGGTAGGGTAACTGATGCATTCAGTATGATAATGGTAGGGTAACTGACGCATTCAGTATGATAATGGTAGGGTAACTGACGCATTCAGTATGATAATGGTAGGATAACTGCTGCATTCAGTATGATAATGGTAGGGTAACTGACGCATTCAGTATGATGGTAGGGTAACTGATGCATTCAGTATGATGATGGTAGGGTAACTGATGCATTCAGTATGATGATGGTAGGGTAACTGATGCATTCAGTATGATGATGGTAGGGTAACTGATGCATTCAGTATGATAATGGTAGGATAACTGATGCATTCAGTATGATAATGGTAGGGTAACTGACGCATTCAGTATGATGATGGTAGGGTAACTGATGCATTCAGTATGATGATGGTAGGGTAACTGATGCATTCAGTATGATGATGGTACGGTAAATGATGCATTCAGTATGATGATGGTACGGTAAATGATGCATTCAGTATGATGATGGTACCATAAATGATGCATTCAGTATGATGATGGTAGGGTAACTGATGCATTCAGTAGGATGATGGTAGGGTAACTGACGCATTCAGTATGATAATGGTAGGGTAACTGACGCATTCAGTATGATAATGGTAGGATAACTGATGCATTCAGTATGATAATGGTAGGGTAACTGACGCATTCAGTATGATGGTAGGGTAACTGATGCATTCAGTATGATGATGGTAGGGTAACTGATGCATTCGGTATGATGATGGTAGGGTAACTGATGCATTCAGTATGATGATGGTAGGATAACTGATGCATTCAGTATGATGATGGTAGGATAACTGATGCATTCAGTATGATAATGGTAGGGTAACTGACGCATTCAGTATGATGATGGTAGGGTAACTGATGCATTCAGTATGATAAACGATAACTCTTTGCTTTTATAAGCAGTTGCAAACGCTTTTGTCATGAATTTGCTAAACTTGAACACATTTTTACCAGTCCTTTGTCATGGTACCAGACGTTAATAGCAACACGAATCAACTTTGGCGTTTGCTTATAGTCCATATATTTTCCATTCGTTCAAGTCAAGAGAATTGCCATGCCAATCTAAAATGGTTAGTCCACTTTCTTGGAAGGATGTATACAATTTTTGGAAAATTTGGCATGGAGTGAGATTTTGGTGGGAAATGTCACCTCCATGGCAGAGTCCTATTGCATCACAGGAAGCAAATGAGCCTCCAGGACAGCCTTGAATTCATCGCTGTTCATCATGCCCTCAACACTAACAAGCCGTCATAGACCTTCAGCCATAAACCTCAAGACATCTTCACATGTGGTGTTTTGGAGCTAGTTGAATGTGTTTTGGCAGAAGCAAGTGGTTCGCCTGAACTTCCTCCAGTCATCCGCCATAAATCCAGCACGCTTGCGTGCCCAGCAGTGACATTTTGTCTCCTTAGAATAAGTCAATAACTTCAACAACCGGTTTTCTGACATTCTGCCAACCTCAAGGAGCTTTCGCCGGGCAGTTGAGGAAGACAAAACTTCACACAAGTCGATGACTTTTCTCTCTGAAGGTTTTCACTGGTTTGCTTAGGATCCCTTGCATTATTTCTGATGCTAACCATTTCATCGTGAGATGCTGTCTTAAGTTTCCCTAAATATTTTCCTCAGACAGGTGTATCTACAAATCTTTTAAAAATTTCGGGAAACTAATCAATTTGATACAGTACTCTGCAAGAGCTTTCAAACGGAAAAAAAGAAGTATTTTTCAGTATTCTGATTACAAAATCTTCTTTTACGACTCTATATTTGAATTTGAATTTTTTTTTTATTATAGTATTCCATTATACATTTCCAATGATGAACTGCATATGACAGCTTTAAACAGTATTAAGGAGATTTGATTGCTTTTTTTTATACATAGCTCTCTCTACATAAA